>PVIJ01000687.1:80089-257330 GCA_004024925.1 Scalopus aquaticus | reverse complement strand
TGCATCGACATGGATGGAATTAGAGGGGATCATACTCAGTGAAATAAGCCAGAAAGAAAGAGAAAAATATCGAATGGTTTCACTTATAACAGGACTATAGGGAGGCCGGGTGGGAGAGAGACAATCAGTGGGGGGGGAGGGGGGGAGGAAGGAGCCGGAGGGAGGGAAGGGAAAGGGCACAAAATGGATTAGAAAAGAATACAAGGGACCATGGAGATGGATCACGGGTGAATTGGTGGTGGGCTACTCTAGGGGAATACAAAATGTAAAAGACATAAATAACAATAAAAATATATATTAAAAAAAAAAAAAAAACAATAAGGAGATATTACTTTTCATGTATAGTATGTGTGGTCACCTATTTTTAAGAACAAATGCAGCATACTTAGATTTGCATATATAACCAAAATATGGACTTATTAAAATCTTCGAAGCATCATCTTTTAAGTAGGAAATGTTGAAGTCCTATAACATATTTAGTGTTGTCTGGGCTTTTACAACTTGCACAAGTTATACAAAAAAAAAAAAAAAAAAAAACTATAATATGAGCAAGTAACATCAAAGTGAATAGAATGATACCCGTAACATTTTAAAAAGTTGGAAGAATACAATAGCACCTGTCACCAATTTGGAATGATATACCAAATCATTACTAGCAGTTTTCTCTTTGAAGTGGCATCCAAGACAGATATTATATCTCCTAACTTATCAATTTTTCATGTTTAATGAGAGAAAAGGTAGAGAAAGGAAAGGAGGGATAGAAGAAGGAACAGTCATATTTTCTGAACCCCCAAATGGTGAACTTATAACTACTATGCCTAAATGTCTCTACCCATTAACTAATAATTGTATAGTTATTATAGCTGATTTAAATTCTGTGAGTAAATACAAGAATAAAGGGAAGTCACTATGTGATTAAAATCAATAAATCATCTAAAATATGGGAGACAGAAGTGTCATTTTTCACTTGTAAAGCAGTTTTAAATTGTTGATTATAATTAACTAACACTCATTGAAAATTTGAAAATAGGGCCTCCCTGGTGGCGCAACGGGTTAAGTGCAGCACTATGAAGCTATCCAGAGCCACTACAGCACGAGTTCCATACCAGCCCAGGGAGATTCCCACATGGCGCAGCAGACCTCTTCTGCCTCGCCCACTGCTCCCCTCAGCAGTGTACTTTGGTGGATCTGCCTGTTCTGCTCCCTGCTCTGTCTCTGGTGAATCCTCTCACCACCCCACACCTATGGCCTACATCCCAGCTTGTATGCATAAATAAATCAATCTTTAAAAAAAGAAAATTTGAAAATATGGAAAAAACCTATTCATTTCCTGAACACTTCATTAAAACTATTTCCCACTAATAACCACCTTTATTCAGCATTTTGATATTTACTTAAAGTCACTACATCTTTCTCATACAAATGAAATAGATTTTATACAAATCATATACATATGTATAATTTCATGTGTACATGCATAATTTCAATTTTTTCATTTATATTTACATTTATTACATTCATAAGGCCATGGTATATGGTCTTATAATCTATGTTTTTACTAGTGACAGGTCATAAATGACATTTGATCTCTTTCTTTGCTCTCAGAGATGGTCCTATTTAAAACTTAGATACAGTAATTTCTTTTTTTTTTTTTTCATTTTCTTCTTCCAACACATACTCAGAGTTACTATGTATGCCCCATGGTTCCAAGCAAGATATTTTCTTAAGACATATATTTTTGGTTCTAAAATAAATGTAGGTGCTATATTAGAAACCAAATTTTTTTTTCACCAGAAAAAGCATCACACAAGTGGATCATAGTGCATGTGGACATTTTCTATAAATTAACATTTAGGTATTTTCAAATCTCTATAATAAATAAATACAAGGTTTGTTTACATGACTCTCCAGAGTCATGATGATTCCATTAAAATATATTCCAAGCAAGATGGCCATAGGGAAAATGGTTAAGTATATTAAGGATTTTAATATTGTCAAGCTACCATTCAGTTATGTCATACCACTTCATATGAATTAGTTCGGTCAAAATATGAGAAAGCTCATAGGATCCACTTTCTCCCAATTGCTATGTTGTCTGTTCTCATGTCCAGCCCCTTTCTATTTAAGGAAAAAGGTTATTAATGAGAAGCCGTTAATATTCTATTATTTTTCTGATGTTCTTTTCTTGAATTATAGTGAATTCTGAATCCCCGGCACTTTTAAAATCTAGTCTTCTCTGCCAGAAATCTCGACCTTTCTGGCACAACATTAAGTTAGTCACTACTTTGGAGTTCTGTGAACATCCCAGTAGTACCTGGAAGAGTTTGACATTAATTTTCATGCATTTCCCCCCATAATTTCCATGCAGTTTTATTTTCAAATCTGAAAATTTTAAATAATTCCTTTGAAAAAGCTTCGAAAGAAGAAACTTAGCATTAAGAACATAATAAATAACTGCCAATGCAGAGTTAAAAGTAACTAAATTGTGAAGGAAAGAAAAGAAAATACACAGAGACATAAAGTTTAGAAAACAAGCTAAAAGATGGAAAATTAATCATGTACAAGTTAGAAAAAGTCAGTTGAACAAATCAGTTTAATTCCATAAATATTTATTGAATACCTAGTATGTGCCAGATACCACTTAGTCCTGAGAATGTGATAAACATGATAGACACAGGACTTCCACTTGTGGAGTTTAGTCCTGTAGAGAACATATTAAACCAGGAGTTATGAAAGTGATGCATGTCAGAAGGGAGAAGTTGGGATGAATAAAGCGCGTGTCAAAGGTTTAATAAATGGTTTGGAGAAAGTCTTGAACATATTATCACATATATAAATTCTTTCTCATCATCACCAGTCAGCTATAATCAGCCAACGTTATATTAAATACAGAAATACTAGAAAGAAACACTTTTAACATCAGAAATAGGACAAGCCTGACTGCTGTCATCAGTAACATTTTTATATATGTTCTCAGCAGACAAGTCATAATAAACAATATAATATTAATCTTAGGGGAAAGAAGCAGGCCAGTGAAACTACGTATTTCAAGAATTAAAACAGATAAAGAGCCTTGATAGTGTTAAGTCAATATCAACACTGATTTTAGGCCATATGTAATCTACTCCAAGAACTTGGTTAAAACAAACAGAAAAAAAATGTTGAAAAAGAATTTTTAGTTTAGTGAATAAAGACAAGAAATGTTTGTATGATAATGTGGTTAGAGCACTACAAAGTTTTGTACAGAATATATAGTAATAGAAGGCCACTGACACCTTTGCAAGTGGATCAGAAACAGATTTCCCAGATGATACCAAGACAGAGCACGATAGGGTAAAAATGTGTACATTAGATGTTTCTTGACAGTAAAAAAGTTAGCTTACAAGTGCAGGATGTACAGAGGCCTTGGCACATTCTATTCATTATAAAAAAAATTAGTGTGGTGAAGCATCTAGTAGGAAACTGAACAACAAGAAAGTTCTGAGATATTATTATAGTTTCATCATTAAAGGAATTTAGACTTCCACCCCAAAAACAATGGGGATTATAAATAGTGAAATGGCATTACCAAATTTGTTTCTCAATGCTTTCAAAGGTTAAAGCGCATGTTTCAGTATTATTGCAGTAATCCAGGTGATGAATGGCAATGCTCACACCCAGGATAATGGCAATGGCTTAGTGAAAAGGGTCGGATGCTAGAAATTAAAAGGGCATAGAATCCAGTGGCTTGGAGAGCAGGTAATGAGGAAACCAATCACATATGACTCCATGGTGAACAGTGGTACATTCACTGAAATAGCGATACAGGGGGCATAAGATGATAAATGTAAAGATGCAAATTTGTAAATATAGGATAATCAATTCTGGTCTTCTCGTATTGAGTTTGAGATGCCTGTATAGTGTTCTAAATAGGAATTGCAGAGTGTGTCAGCTGGTGATCACACATATGAGGGGTGGTGAAGCAGAATTGTGAGTCATCAATCTATTCACAAGATACTATGATAGCTTTGGGGGATAGGAATGGTCACTTAAGGTGAGTGGATAACACAACTCCCATCTGTCCCCACTACTAGTAGACCCAGTGGAACAAAAACATTTTTTTTAACATTTTTATTAGCCCGTTTTGGTTGTATAGATAGAAGTGATGAACAAGTGACTTTAGAGCCCTTAATTAAATATTGGCACAGTTTACATGAGGTAGGGCTATCTGTGCCAATTAGTGATTCTCTTCACAGATTTGATAGCTAAGGTTAAACAAATTATTGGATTTCAGTGTGTGGGATCCTGGCATAGAAGAATTTTCCCTAGGAATGCATAACTGAAAGAATTTATCTCGATATAAATTCTTACCTGTTGAACATAATCTGAATTTTCACTAGATTGGGAAACACATTAGTATAAATTGGTTTAAGAATAGTGCCATTATCATGTCTTACAAGGAAGGAGAGTACCAATGAGTTAGATACTGTTCAGAGCAAGACAGATATTTCCACTCTCTGGCCAATTATAATAAATTCATTTAACTATAATTATACAGTGGCTATTATATGCCAGACAGTTAGTTGAAAATGTGTTTTTTCCTTTTGACTTCTAGAAGATTACAGTCTATTCTTTAACTAGAATGTAGACTTAGGAGTAATAGCTCCCCTCCACTAGGTGCTCTCACATACAAATTCACACTAGTTATTGCTAAAAGTTTTAATAAGCGTGACAGGAAATAAAACCTATTCTCAAAGAACTACAAGGTCATCATTTCCAAAGAAACAAAAAAGTTAATTTAATGAAAATTTCTCTCATTTTGAAGCTTTGCCTGGAAAATTTTGAACAGTATCTTTGATCCTTTTGTCCCTCTACCTCTGGTGCTATTCCTCACAGGCATTGTTTTGGGAGATGATAATTGACTAATATGTGGTTTTCCAGGAAGTAGCTGGTGATTTTTACTACATACAAACTCAAGCCAGGAGATCCCTGGAGGCAACCGGTGGTAAGTAATTACCTTGGAAAACACACAACCTGAGAAGGTAGATGTGGTAGACTCCTTGGGAGGGAGGAGTGGGGAGGGAGATTTGGAAGAGGAAGAGGAGGAGGAGGAGGATGAAGAGGACGATGAAGAGGATTTGGAGGAGAAAGAGGATGGGAGCAGAGACTGTGACTGGGAAGTGCTTCTTTTCTTAACATAAAGCAGCCAGTCAACAGCCTTGGACTGCTGGTTTATAACTTTGTTTTCAGGGGCTACTGTCAGCCACTTTTTCTTCATATTAATAAGATCAGTTTCAGATGCAGGAAAAAACTGTGGTATCTTCTCCACTCCTTCGAAGTTATCTTCAGGGGTTTCATCAGGCTGATTTTCTTTCACAGAGAATGGAAGACAAGATGAGAAAGAAGTCTCTGGTAGAGAAAGGATAAGAATTATTTTCACCTGTATTTCCCCCTCAGAATTGAGCTCAGGTGATGGTATGACAAACAGTGTCGCACCACGAGGATCTTTCCTTCCTGTAAGATGTTTACACTGAGGTAGGCAGGAAGCACAAGTTAAACAAACCAAATAACTTGATGAAAGGCGGGGACCAGGACGAGGATTTGGCTTTCCCCTCATCCTTCGAAAGAGAATCTGCCTAGAGAGATCCCTCTGAATTCTGGTTTTGGAGACAGAATTGACAATTTTATTTATAACATCATCGGGGAGAGTTCCACCTTTAACAATGCATGGATACATAAAATCTATAGTCCATGGAATTTCTTTATTTGATTCTGTCTTTGCACAGTGATTAAAGCTAATTTTATTCTGAAGTCTAGAGCCGAATGTTGAAGCAGCTACGTTCCTGATATTATACCTGGAGCCTGGCAGTGAGGGACCTGAGTTATTTGGTTTGGGTTGGGGTGAAGATAAGGCTCTGTGTTTGTTATTTGGTGAAGTGGTGTTCTGAAACTTGACGTGACAAACTGATGAGCTCAGGCTCCTGAAGTCATGATCAAGTGTAAGCAGTGACTGAGATTTGGGTTGGAACAAGGGCACACTCTGAGTCTGGTGGACAGAATGTGGTAAAGAGGATTGTCTTCGTTTTGATGAGGACAATGATAACCTTAGAAAACCTAAATTAGAGCCCAGTATAGATACTGCTTGAGCTCTGGGGTCAGATTGTGGTGAGCCCAGAGCCTTCTGATTGGATTCCAATGAAGGCGAAGTCTGAAGCAAGTCATTTGTTTGAAGTAGAGATTTGAATGATGTTGTGCTCAAAGACACTTGATTGCGCTCTATTAAAGGTGTCCGCAAGCTATCCAAGGAAGTTTTCTGAGGCTTTGACTGAGGTAAAAGTGCATTCAAGGCTTTTTTATTCGATCCCAAAGATGATCTTGTACAGAGGATCTCTAAGGAAGGTTTTTCTTGATGTTTGAGGGTAGATGATGATGACCCTGTGATTCTCTGATTAGACTTCAGTGAAGGTGATGTGCGGCAAAGGTCTTGGGAAGATGAAGTTCGAACTGTAGTTTGTTTGAACGCCAGTGATGATGATGCATTTTTGTTGAGGTCAAATGAAGATGTCGTATGAGATGCGGAGTGGCACAAAGGCGAGCCCAGGGCTCTCTGCTTCTGCTGCAATGAAGCTCTCTGATGGAGTGAAGGGGTGGCCCGACATTTGGAGAGGGAGAGCGGTGATTTCGGAACCTTGCTGTAGCGGCCCTGTGAAACTGTGTCCTCAGCCTGGGCAGAGGGCAATACTGAGGATCTCTGTACCTTCTGGGGAGCACTTAAAGTGGGTTTAGCAAGCTGACTAGTATGGGATTTCACTCTGATCACAGGCTGGTTATTGGACTGATTTAGCTTTTCACTTGTGTACTGATGTGTTAACAAGTTGGTTGTGCTCAGTTGGTAAGAATGTTCTACTGGCACAAAGTGTTGATCATAACATGCTAATGGCACCATCTTTTACTAGTGATAGAAGCCTTTTTGGAAGCAGTTGGCCTGTGGGATGTTTCAGTAACTCAGAGACCTTTAGCTGAATTCCATGGACAAGAGAAACTTTAAATAAAAAGTTCGGTAGTTTCTAACTTCTATCTTGTAAGCTCTGTTAATTTCCAAATAGAGGGTGTCTCAAAATTGAGGTATAGATCAGGTTGATAAAAATCATCAGCATTTGAGATTCTTCTCTGTCTTTAATTTTTCAGAGTTTTTATTTTCCCTCTTGAGGAAATAATGCCTGTTAATAAAAAAAGTGAATAGAGTTCAGTGCTATTAACTTTTCAAAGAACTTGTGGTTTGTATCAAATTTTAAAGACTTAACTCTGTGTGTAACTTTTGAATTAAATTTTCAAGCCCCAGTTTATCATTTATTTTACTGGGGTAAAGACTAAATAAGATTATATAACCTGTAATAACTATGCCTAATAGATGTTCAGTAAATGGTAATAGTTATTTTTGGTAATTTTTTAAAGATTTATTTATTTAGTTATGCACAGAACAACCGGTGAGTAGGCCGAGGTGTGCGGAGTGAGACAATTCACTAGAGACAAAGTGGTGAGAAGAACAAACATATTTACTGAAATACACTGCTGAGGGGAGCAGCGGGTGAGAGGAGAGGTCTGTTGCACCATATGTGGGTTAGCTCCCTAGTTGGGGATCAAACTCAGGCCATAGCAGTTACAGCATGATAGTGATGAAACTTAACCCCTAGGCCACTAGGGAGGCCCTGTTTTTGGTATTCTTTTAATGATTGCTTTAGTGGAAACAACTGTAATATGTTGCTACATGAAATAAAAATCTTGGACAAAGTGAAATGGAAGTTCTTCTGAAATGTTGGTTTACAATATAGATTCACTCACCTATCTCCTTTTAGCTTAATCCCAAAAGTACAGAGCGTTAGTAGATAGTCTATTGACTACTTTCAATCTTGTTGTTATTTATCACTATTACAGCTTTTGAAACTGTATGCATTCATGGCCATTATTTTTCTCTACTCAGATTTTCCCCAGTCATTATCCTTTTCCTCTCCAGTTTGCACTAAACTTTTTTCATTTGCTCTCACCTCAGTGTAGCTCTCAAGATAATAATATATTGGGGGAGATAGAGATTAGGAGGGAACATAAAACTTTTGGGATGATGGTTATGTTCTGTTTCTTGACCAGGATGATAACTGTATGGGTGCCTTCACTTTGTGATAATTGGACTCTAACACTTAATGCTATGTGTGTTTTTGTATGTTTCTGAACTTCAAGAAAACGTTTAAAATTACATTACTTGATGCTGATTTGAAAAGACACATCTGAAACAAAATTACACTGAAAGGTGAAACATTAAAGGATGAACCAAGATCTGGCACACAGATGCAATGAAAGCTTAAAAAAAAAAAAAAAGAAAGAATGCAATGTGGAAATCCTGCTATCATATGAAAAGGAATTCAAAACAAATGGAACTAACAAGAATCTATTTAAGACAAAAACCAGAGGAAAATAACATTTCTGAATTTTTCCCACTTTCAAAATTATTCAGCAAATGACATCCCACTTTAAAGAACATATTTTGCTAAAGCCTACAAAAGTTAAAGATAACTCGAGAAGTATTAGAAATTTGAATGACGCTAATAACTATAGAAGAAAATGGGTAACATTTATGAAAGAATTAGTTCACAACTGGTCTCTGTACCCAAAGTTTCTTTCAAGCTTTCAAGAGCGATTTCAAATGTTATATGAACTTTATTAGAATATATAAATAAGAAAAAATTATAAATTTGTTCTGTGAAATTATTCTATATAATACTGATAAAAACATGACAAAGTAGTTCAAAATTAAAAAGAAAATAATAAAACAACGCCACTTATTTCATATGCAAAATATCTAAATAAAATAAGAAATTTAACATCACGGCAAAGTAATTGTCCTCAACTTTATCTTATTCCAACAATGCAATTATTCACTATCAAAAAATATCACAATGTCATGCTCAAAATCACAAATATTAACAGATTCTTTGTAAAAAGTCACATTACAAAATTCAATCTCCATTCCTCATTAAACATGGTAAAGTACTTTTAAAAAAGGAAAGAAAGAAAGAAATTTATTTGAAAGCAAAATCAAATCACTGAATTGGTACTGATTTCTTTAAGGACTGGTGTTACACAAGCAAATGCACTACTGGTATTACAGTTTAATATTAATTTAGGAATATCTTCCCAACATAGTAAAGAAACAGAAAAAAATACATATAGGCAGAAATTAAATTATCCCTCTATGAATAGTATATAATTGAAAACCCCATTTAGAATATAGAAAATCTAATAGAATCAGTAAAATATTACAATTCAGAAATTCAGCAATGTCATTCTTTATTAATTAGCATTTGGGGCTCAAAAATTTTCCTAAATATCAACACTTAAACAGGACACGATAAACAGATACTTTATATAGTTAACTCTAACAAATCAATAAAAACAAAAATATATTATTACAAAAGTAATTACTTGAAAAATTTTTAGAGAAAAAATACAAATGCCAAGTAATCAAAGGCAACATGGTTTAAATATCTGTTCTTTTTTATATTTCACTTCACTTTCCTAAGCTCCTTGTTCCTTCATTCCACTTCCTTTCCAAAACACAATCATAATAAATTTTTAAGTTATTTATTTATTAAATAAATAATAAATTTAATAATAGCAAACAACCAAAAAGGTTATATGAAATTTGAAAAACATTACTTACTACCTATTTGATATTCACAGAACACTTTATTCCAAAATATTCATTTCTATTGCTCAAGGAAAGTTCACCAAAATACTATAGACCATACTACACACCTCAATAAATTTAAATGGATTAAATTCATGCACAGTATGTTCTTTATTGCCAATGAAATTTCATTATAAATAAATAATAGGAATATTTGTGAAATAAACCATATATTTAAGATTCAACAATATACTTCAAAGCAACATGGATCTGAGAATAAGACAAAAAGAAAATTAGAAATTCTTTTGCAATGAATAAAAATGCAAATACATTGTATACAAATGTGTGGGGTGCTACTGAAGCAGAATTTAGGAAAAAATACATGCAACACTGATGCTATAAGGAAATAAGAAAGTTCTCAAACCACTGATATTAGTTCACTCCTTAAGCAACTAGTGAAAGAAGAGCACACTGAACCAAAGTTAAGTAGAAGAAAGAAAATAACATAATGAAAGAAAAAAAATACAACAGAAACAGAACGGCAAGAATAGAAAAGCTGGTTCTTTGAGATCAATAAAATTGAAAACATCTAGCCAGACATACCAGGGAAAAAAAAGGAGGTGATAGATTACAAATATTGGGAATGAGACAGTGACATTACATGTTTCTGAGTCTCTGAGATATTAAAAAGGATAATAAGGTGATACTCTGAATAATATCATGCAGTATGTAGGCAATTAAGATAAAAGTGACATATTTATCAAAAGGCACAAATTTCCAAAGTTTAAGGAAAAAAAGAACACTTGATGAACCCTATAGCTATTAAGTAAATTGAATTTGAGTTTAAAACCTTACCACAAAGAAAACACCAAATCCTAATGGATTCGCGGGTGTATTCTACAAAATAGTCAAGAAACATCAATGCTGCACATACTTTCCTAGAATATTAAAACAATTCTAATTCATCCTATGAAACAAGTATTATCCTGATACCAAAATCAAATAAAAGATTATTAGATTAAGAAAACTATAAACCAATATTAAAAATCTTAAAATACAAAATTTAACTCTACAATAATATCTACATTTTGTCACAAATACTGCAAACATTTTCCCTAGGTGATATGCCTTATATAATTCTTCATATACAAGAAATTGGCTCTGATCCACCCAATATGATCATGTTATTAAAGGTACATATTTTTGACAGTTTTTACAGGTTGATATGTGGCATAAAATAAACAGTGGTTCCAGCAAAATTAGTACAACAAATTCACAAGATGCCAGACACCAAAGTAATTAGAAAATGATGTGTGATATATTGACTTGATTAATCATGAAAACCAACTTGTTCCACAAAAAAAGCACAAAGCAAAACTTTTTCTTTTTCATGTATCTCAAGTAAATGGAGTATATTTGTGTGTGTGTTTTCTAATCAAGAACACTTCACACTTTCACAGTCAAGATTTTATGAGAAGTGTTAATTTCTGTTACAAAGTCCAGAAAAGTCTCAAAAAGGAAACAACATATGAATTACATTTTTGGAGGATCATTTCACTACTGAAAATCGGGAGAAGGCTTTCTTGAGAAAAGGCAAAAATCATGAAAGAAATATTTCTAATATATTAGAAAATTCACCGTGGCAGTAACATGGGGCACTGGGAGGGGAAAGTGCTGATCTTGGGAAAGATCAGTTTAGAATCAGATGAGCAGTCCTGCATATAGTCCTAAAAAATATGTATCTCTTCCTGGCATAATTGATGAGCAGGAGAAAGTCAACTAGAGGAGAGAGATTCAAGGGATGTAAAATCAGACTGTATATTCCATAGGCCGGAACCAAATAGCACAGTGTCTTGCTAACTGGCTGCTTGTTGCCAATATAAAGTGCATTGGCTTTATTGTGTTCTATTAGAAGTATATATACTTTAATATCAATCACGTCCTTTGGTATTAAATTCATATTATTATTGGCCTATCAATTTTACTTTTTAACCAAGATAGCCTTAGAGATTGAGATTTGAATTATGTCTTCAAAGGCAATAAATCAATCTACAGATCAAATAATATTTCTAACAAAATGACTGAAGAAACTACAGATTAGAATATACTATATTTTATTATCTGTGCTAAAATTTGCATAAAATATTTTTTGGTTTTCAATTGAACAATCCAAACATCTTGACTAGCCCAAAATTGAAACTATCACTGATAATGAAGTAGTGGATCAAGTTTTCACAAGATCAAACATTTGTGCAAGTTTTCTTCTTGGAAATGGTCAGTAGGTTTAAAATATCAGTGATAATAATGTAAGGGAAATGTGATATATAGGTCTATAGAAAGCAGCTGTATAAACAAAAGGAAGAACCTTATAGAAAACCATGACACATTAAGAGACCTGTTGATTACACTGCATGTCTAATTTAAGATATTTTGCTTATACAAAATTAAGAACTTAGCCTACACTGGGTAATTTGGTAGGTTATACATTGCCTTCATATTGCTTGATTTGTGTTTTTAACTTAACAGAACATCCCCTGCTGTCTGAATGTAAAATGATTAGATAGCAGTAATACAGATTTTGTTCCAAACGCAATAAACTAGCAGCATTTACATAATATTTCTGTATCTCTCTGTATGTGATAATGATCTAATGCTAATAATTTTAAGAATGAAACCAGATATTTAAAAATATCGTATTTGGCAAATAGCTAGCAATATTAGTCTTCTTTCCCAAATGCAAGAGATTAGTTTTCTCATCATGACAACAATCCAAAATATTATGACAGGTAATATTTTAGTACTCTCTAATTTACTGCAAAATAACACCGCATAACTTTTTGCTCATTGGAAAATAGGCTTATCGGATTTTTGAAATAAACTACTACTAAGGTCTTCACCTATATTTTAACTGGTTTAGTTCATTTTTTAAAAGGTTTTCCATGTAAAAGATGAATCCAATTATTTTATGCCCTTGATACTATTAATTTTTTTTTTCTGAGCTTCAGTATTCTCTTTTTCAAAAGTTCTTCAAATCATCCCAAGGAAAGAGTGTATAAAAAGTGAATCAATTCTCTATATTATTTACCTAGTTAACATGTTTAGTTCTAAATGTTCAAATTTCTAAAACCTCACAATACAGAGACAATCCTGCCATATTTTCTCGTGAAAACTTAATGTGAAATTACAAAAGGAATTGTCTTTCATATTTTTCCATAAATATTACAGTGGAAGAATAAACAAAACTCTGTTGATAGTGGAAATCACAAAATATCAAATCAAGATGATTCAATTTTCTCCTTAATTATTTTTCTATCCCTCTACTTTTCAAATTTTTTTTTCTTCATAAAGAACAAAATTGAAAAAGAAAAAGTTATTGAAATAATTTAAATGGTAGTAACAGGCAGCATTTATTCAGCCTTGCTAAGTGCATTAAATCTTTTAGTGCTCTACAACAACCCTCTTCAGTAGATATTACCATAATTTCATTGTTTTTGAAGAACAATGATGAATCGTCCCAGCGACCCATGCA
This sequence comes from Scalopus aquaticus, assembly GCA_004024925.1. Classification (NCBI taxonomy): domain Eukaryota; kingdom Metazoa; phylum Chordata; class Mammalia; order Eulipotyphla; family Talpidae; genus Scalopus; species Scalopus aquaticus. Next base: position 244,140 of record PVIJ01000687.1, on the reverse strand, counting down.
TACTAGATTTGATTTTATGACTTTCATTGAAAGGTGGATAACAAATACCCTTTTGGTCTTTCCCTCTGGATAGAGAAGGCCATTTGCTTTGTTTCTCTGTCTTTAAAGGATAAATAACTTTCAAAATCATCCTCTTCCCCTCTTCTCTCCCCTGGCGGAGCCAGCATCTGTTTTTAGTCATCCTCTACATGACTTCCAAGACTTTTCATCTTCCTAACCTTTTCTCTCTGACCCATATCTATGTACCTCTTTTCTCAATTTGCACTCATTTTTCCTAGCTCCTACTCCTAAAACCTTCTACTTTATACCAAGTTCACTGTTTTTATATGCTTTCTCTCTTATACTATCAGAAATTGCTATGTCAACAAATTTTAAGTATTTGAGGTAAAATCCAGATGTTTATATTGAATAGCAGTGCAAACATCAGATATTTAGCATAAACAATCTGTTTACAAAGACCTTTATAGATAGAATAATTTTAACTCATGTAACTAGTAAGATTATTGAATATGTCTAAGAAATAGAAAATATTAAATTAAATAAATCTAATATTAAAATATTAAATTAAAAAAATCATGTCTGCATTATTTTCACAACTCTCAGCTGAATTTACTGGTATAGGAGTTGTATTGTAGCTTTATTGTGTATATATATGTGTATATATATATCTTTTTATTTAAAACCAACTGAAGGATTGATTTTGAAAGCACTTAGACTAGAATATGAAGTTTATTATATAAAAAGTACTGTGAAAATATTTCAATCTTTAATTTTTGTCTAAGTTTTGAATATACCCAGTTTCCTTTATATTAAGAAACTTAACAAAATTTATAAGAACTCATTATTGTCAGGAAGAAAATTATGCAACCAGCTTAAAAGAATTTTTAGACATTTGATATGATATGATATTTTTTGAAAATTTTGGCTAGGTAAACCAAATTACAAGCCAACTCTGTTTTTTTCTAGCTCTGTGGCCTTGGACAGATTATTTAAATTCTATAAATCTCAATTTCCTCAGCATTAAAATAAAGACAACAATAGTGCATATTTTATATTTTTGCTGTGACAACTAAAATTCAGTTAAATGCTTGGTATAATGTTTAATAAAGCATGTATTAACAACAAGTGAAGATTTGAGCCCAAGAACAATCTAAAGATTTTCCTATGAGAAAACTGCTTCACCATTACCAAGTTTGAGTAAGATTATATACCTTCAGAAAGGGAATAAACATTTTTCATGTCAAACAGTACAGTGCATTAAATAAAGCATTAAATTTTCACAAAGATTTCTGGGTTTCATCCACAAGCTCAGAAGTGACAAACTCCCCTAGTTCCGACAGAGAATGCTGTCTGTACATCCAGGGAGGCAAGATATCAAGGTAGTTAAACTTTAGGATAAAGGATTGATTTTGACTATCCTAAAGTTTAACTGGAGTACTCATTACTTTGATCTTCCTGTAACTGTCTTCTAGTCAACAAAAGACATGGCGCTATTGTCGATTTCATTCCCTCACAGGCATATGGATTTTTTTCTGCATGACTTCTTTATAGAATAACCCAGCCAATTCTGACTCTAGTCTTTTCAGAAACTTTCAATTTTCTTACAGACCAGTGAGGGGGACTCCAAAATAAAACTTCAGTTCTCAATATCCTATATAAAGGGGCACCATCCTAATTTATCATGACAAGTATAAAGGAGATGTTTATTTTGACCTTCCAGTTCTGGTGTTGGCTTTGCTGTCTAGTACTTAATTTTTAAAGAACTATATGGATTTTTTTAAAAACCACAAATTATAAAAAAAATATATGTTTGTTTAACATTTATTTCTGTTGTTAAGTAACAGGATCTCCTCCCCGCCCTCCCCCCACTACTATACATGAGATGATTAATAAGAAGCTAAACTCTCGTTGCAGAAAACTTCTATAAAAACAATCTCATACTGATATTTCATTCTAATTACTGTATCTGAAGCATGCATTTGGATATAAATTGTAATACAGTCTCTATCTAAAGAGTCAGTTCACGTTCAATGAAAAAGGAGAGTCTTATATCCAAAACTAAGGTATATAGATGGAGCATAACAGTTTCACAGTAAATATAAGACAAACCTATTTAAATGAGGAAAAAAATTGTGTTCTCCATCGAAAAGATTATCTTCCAATTTATATCAATTTATATTTTAAATGTATAGGAATGTTCAACAGAACACCGGGTTACTGAAATTGTAGAATCTGATAAGAAAACAACTGTACTGTAAGAATGTATCCCAGCATATAATCAATCATAGAAATGTACTTTTTTATTGCTTTTTTTTTTCTGGTACAACAGCTGAAGGAAGAAATAACCTCAAAATCAGTTAATGTAGGAAACCAAGAAATGTATTCGATTTAATCCCTATGTTTCTTTATTTTTCTTCCCACAATAATAAAATATCCCTCTCCACAGAAGCTAAATTATTTGACTGAAAGTGTGGAGTAGGCAAATTTCAAACACACCTAAGTCTGCTAAACCCAGACCATGAGTAACAACAAACTTTAATCATTTTCTTGGCAAGAGTTAAAAAATTAAGCAGAGATATCTGCAAAAAATAAAAATAAGTTGACACCATTTTGATGTCATGTGATTAATTAATAGAAGTTCCTTTTCCTAGTATAATGTATTATTCCTTCCCTGAAGGACTCATACTGTTCTAGGCAACACCTAGTTAAAATGGGCATTTATTAAATTGTACTATCCTTTAATTCACCTTTGAACTCCTGGAACAGGTTATTGAATGAGGCAGCCAAAGTTCCCTTTTGCACCTGCAAATAACAATTGAATCCACAATTAAGGATCATTTCCTCTTTTTTGAAATTCAAATAATGGCATTAAAACAGAGCGTAATATTTTTATCTGCATCTGGTCAGGCTATTTCCTGGCATTTGGGATGAGGTAACAGGATGATTGTATAAAAATACTACATAAAGATGCTGAGATAATCTGTAGATGACTTTAGATATGCAGACAACTTCTAGACATTGATGAAAACAGGATATACAACCCAAACACCATTTCAAAGAGGTATAGAGACTTTAGTTTCTACATGAAAACAAAACAGCAAAATTAAATCAAGACAACATTTAATTTAAATGAGACACAGTGGGGAAAAAATATATTTAGTGCTCTTTGAGTTGATTATCCAAGTCTCAAAATTTTAACTCAATTTACAATTTCCAAGTAGTCATATACCCTCTTCTCATTTCCACTTCTATCCACAGTTCTCTAGAGCAGTTTCCATTTCTTATCTACCAAAGTTCTTTTAGACACTTCTAAAATGTATCTCATACAACTCCTCTTTCAAGCTTAAAGATTATATTCAAAATTAGTATTAATCTGTAGTAGTCGATAGTGTTACTAACTACTCCATTTTTATTGCTCTTGAACCCTTTTACAGTTCATTGAAAAAGTATCTCATCCTTAACTCCAGCGAGTTTTCTAAATCTTATTATTTTCTAGAATCATTCTTTGCCTTTACCATATCCTACATTCCAATAACCCTCAATTTAAATACAAAAAAATATATATGTGGTTAGTATTAACAAGAAAATATCCCAAATTTGCAATACCATTATTTACTATAGCACATTAAATATTCTACTCTCACAAACTTTACTGCCAGAAGAAATCTCAAATGCTTAGTTCAAACTTGTCCTCTCTGGAGGAAAACTGAGTGCAAAGAGATTAAATGACTTGCCTCGATCATATAGGTAGTTCATGGGATGGCAGTAGCATTTTATAAGGTTGTACCAATTAAGTTATCACCCTTCTCTCTCTCAAAATTGCCCCAGTTTGGAAAATCTATCATGAGGTCTACTTAATTAAACAATTAATGTGGCTATTCAATTAATGTGACTATTCAAGCATAGACTAGAAGTCAATGTTCAGTTTAGAACATTTTCTCTCCACCCCCTCAAAAACTTTTTTTTTAATGCATTGAATCTTACTCCCTATGAAATTAATGGCAGTGTTCTTTCCTGATTTTTAAAACTAACTATACCAAATGAAACCAACCCAGTAAAAATGTAAAAACTATTATAGAAAAATTATCTTTTCATTTTGTTAGACTTCACGTATCTTATAAAGACTTCAGAGTAGTTGTATAGGAAAAGTAAATTATCATCGAAACACATGGGGCACAGTTCTGAAGTGTCTGAATGCAACTTAGTGACAAGACATTACACTACTCAGAGTAGCAGTAATATTGGCCTCATCATGGCAGGGTGGGAAGTCAAAGAAAAGTGGGACATGTGAGGCTATAGAAGTTGGAGGATATTGAAGGAGGTGAACGGATCAGAAAAAAATATATGGTAAAGAAGCCATATTTGTGAAGACCATTAAGTAGAGATAGCTTCAAAAGCCAGAATTCTAGAGGGAGAATCATAGCTGGGTTGAGCGGGGAATAAACATGCTTAGGGAATATGAATCAGTCTAGGTAGTGTCAAGCATACATCAGGCTAGTAGGGTGGTCAGACAGGAGTTTGGGACCATACAGAGAGGGACATGATATATAGGTGATTGTTTTATGTAATCTGTTAGCCCACAGGGAGTTAGTAAAGGTTTCAGAAAATTCATTTTTATGATAATCTGATTGCAGTTTGTAGATTCATGATATAAATTATTTTAGAAAATTGTTGCAAATATCTAGTTGCAAAATAGAGAGATGGATGCTCTCCCAACATTAAAAAAAAAAAAAACAAAAACATGGATTTGGGGATTAGGCAGATCTGAGTTTAAGAGTTTTTATTATTTATTCTTTTGAATAATTTTCTTAGTCTATGTAAATTCCTTTCCAGATATTTCTGATATTAGAAACTATTTTGACTTAGAAAAAAGTGCTAATTTATCATTTTTTTCTAATATAACATCATGTAGATCACGTATCTTATGAGATCAGATTGAACATGTTTAGGACTGGCTTTGTAATAATATTATGATTGAAGAGTCTCATCTTAGCCCATAATCATGAAGATATTACACAATTTTCTAGTTCGTGCTAAACACCAGTCAAACTTAAAAAATAGTAGCTTCCGTTTAGCTGAAAGCAGTATGCCATACATTCTGGAACATCTGCCACTAATTGAGCAAGACCATTAATGGGATTTGAATTTGTTCTCTGTTAATAGCCCTCCTATAAGATACTCTCAAAGCAGACTGATCTCAGAAAAGATAGACTGATCACACACACACACACACACACACACACACACACACACACACACACTCCTTTACCATTAGCATTATATTGCTTACACACCAAATGGAAAAATGGATAATTAAATGAGTGAAAACAACTAAACTTGGCATTTACTTTAAATTTTGAAACAGTAATTTTGGCCTAATTGAAAAAAAGGCACCAGTCATCTTTTGTCTTTATTAATAGTACATTTATTGAGGTAAGGAGTAGATTTCAAATAAAGACCAGTTAGAGTTTTACTTTCAAGGCTGGACTTAATTCCCACCTTGAATAATCATGAACTGTAAGAATTTTCATTGGACAGATAGTTAAATTGTGTAAAAATATATACGTTTGCACAAGTACAGATTAGCCAATTTTAAGTACAGATCATTTTATTAAGTTAGATTTTTCAGTGTCACAATATCATACCATGAATTCTAATATGTTTGTTTGTTTATGTTATAATGCTATAGGTAACTATCCAGCAAACTAACAGACCCACCAAAATTTCCTGTCCTATCAGGACCACATTAGGATTTTCCTTCTTCCTAAATAATAATCTCTTTTTCAAGAGATAATAGTTCATTGGCTTCAAACAGTCCAATGCTGTTTTAATTATTTTAATGATGAACTTATGTTCATCATTTTTTAAGTTTGCACATTTTTATATTTTGTAATTAAATTTAAATTTTGCTTAAATTTCATGAAAGTATTATGTTTAATGAAAAAGCCATCCACTCAACCATCAGTTTAGCTATGAAATGTGGCCAGAAGTGCCTTTTAGGATCAAAAGATAATTTTAAGGGAAAAAAAAGCACTCACTTAAACCCTTTATTCAATTCATACTGGTTCTGTGAATCCTAAAATTATGCTGGTAGTATGTCACTTGACCTCTCTATTTTGGAATCCCCCTTAATAATCTTGCCTTTTAAAATTTCATTTAATCCAGGCTTTCCATGCAGAATAACTAATTAACCTTTCATTCTTTCAAATGTTACCATTTAAAATTTACAAAATATTTGGCACCTGATAATGTGTTTACAAAGTTTGCATATAATGTTTTCCACTTCCTAATTCGGTAAGTGAGGTTTAGGCCAGAGGTGTGGAGGTGGTGAGAGGATTCACCAGAGACAGAGTGGGGAGCAGAACAGGTGGGCTGACTGAAATACACTGCTGAGGGGAGCAGTGGGTGAGACGAGAGGTCTGCTGCACCATGTGGGTTAGCTCCCTGGCCAGGGATCAAACTCAGGCCTTGGCAGTGATAGCACTGAGACTAACCTCCACACCATCTGGGAGGCCTCTTTCTAATTTGGATAAAGTGTTTTGGATTTTAAGGAACACTATATAGCAAGTATGACTCAAGAGCTCTAACAGCCTTTTTTCTTAGTAAGTGGAATTTGGTGACATAGGCTTTACTTAGGGGTTGAATTTTAGAGGCTTTTATCAGTTTCCCTTTCTTTGGAAATAGAGAAATACTTAAGTAAAACTTTGGTCTTCTAATTTCAAGAGCTAATTTTGATGGCCTAAGTGACTGACACAGTTTTGAGTCTTTAAACATTAAATTTGTGTGCCCCGCCAAAGCTTGTTGAGTGACTCTTCTCCCTATTTAAAATATTGAATGTAAGAGATAGCTAAATTGGATTGGAATTTCATTTAAAGTATTTTCAAATATATATTAACTCTATCATTTGTTACAATGCAGCTGTCACTCATCTCACAGAAAATGTGATTTTTCTGAATATTATTGTGCAGTATATATTTTTTCTTAATTAATTTCATGATATTTAAAACTAGTTTGAATGGCAATTTTGAAAATAACCAGAATAACACCTCAAAAAAATGAGATGCTAATGATATGCCTCCTTGGTTACAAATTTTCATAAAAGTTTCTGGTTTTAATCATTAGATTTATTCCAAGAAGAAATCAGAAGTAAAATTATGTGTTTGAAATGCCCACATCTTCATTTACATACGTCTACCTCTTCAGACTCATCCTTAAGAAGCAAATTTGCTTTAATACACTAACTCTGGTCTAACCTGTTCCTAGATTGAATATTGATGAAATTCATATGGAACCACAAAAAACCCTGCACAGCTAAAGCCTTCCTGACTAAAAAGAAAGAAAACGGAGGAATTTCACTCCCTGATTTCAAACCAATCTACAAAGCCAAAATAATTAAAACAGTATGGTACTGGAACAAAAACAGACAGAAAGACCAATGGAACCGAATAGAATACCCAGAATTAAAGCCGCATATCTATGAACAGCTAATCTTTGACAAAGGAGCAAAGAAAATGCAATGGAACAAGGACAGTCTATTCAATAAATGGTGCTGGGAAAACTGGACAGCTACATGCAAAAAAATGAAGCTAGACTACTACCTCACACCCTGCACAAAAGCCAACTCAAAATGGATAAAAGACCTGGACGTAAGACCTGAAACCATAAAATTTATAGAAGAAAATATAGGCAAAACTCTACACGACATACATCTCAGAAAAATCTTTAAAGACACATCCCCCAAAGCGAAGGAAGTGAAGGACAAGATAAACAAATGGGATTACATCAAAATAAAAAGCTTCTGTACAGCAAAAGAGAGATTAACCAAAACTAACAGACACCCTACTAACTGGGAAAATATCTTTGCACACAATAAAACCGATAAAGATCTGATAACAAAAATTTACAAGGAACTCACACAACTCAACAAAAATAAAGCCAATAATCCAGTCAAAAAATGGGCAGAAGAGCTAAAAAGGCACTTCTCCAAAGAAGAAAAGCAAATGGCCAACAGGTATATGAAAAAATGCTCAACATCACTTATAATCAAGGAAATGCAAATCAAAACCACTATGAGATACCACCTCACACCTGTGAGGATGGTACATATTAAAAATACAGGCAAAAACAAATGCTGGAAAGGATGTGGAGAAAAAGGAACTCTTCTACACTGCTGGTGGGAAGGAGAACTGGTCCAACCACTACAGAAAGTTGTATGGCGGTTCCTCACACTGCTAAAAATGGAACTTCCATACGACCCAGCAATACTGCTTTTGGGAATCTACCCAAAGGACACAAAAACACTAATCCAAAAGTTACATGCACCCATATGTTCACTGCAGCACTGTTCACAATAGCAAAGGTATGGAAGCAACCCAAATGTCCAAAAATAGATGATTGGATCAAGAAGATGTGGTACATATACACAATACTATTCAGCATTTAAAGAAGATAAACACATCCAATTTGCAGCGACATGGATGGAATTAGAGGGGATCATACTTAGCGAAATAAGCCAGAAAGAAAGAGAAAAATATCAAATGGTTTCACTTGTAACAGGACTATAGGGAAACCAAATAGGAGACACTCAGCCCAGGGGTTGTGGGGTGCGAGGATAAGGGCACAAAATGGAGTAGAAAAGGACACAAGGGACCACAGAGATGGATCACGGGTGAATTGGTGGTGGGCTACCCAAGGGGAATACAAAATGTAAAAGATATAAATAACAATAAAAATATATATTTTTAAAAAATACTCAAAAGTTAACACAAAAAAATATTATACCTTTGTACTTCTTTATGTTACAAGAATTTTCAGGGAAAAAAAGTCTTGTTAAACTCTGCAGATTTCTTCCTTAGAATTAAGTCATTATACTTCCTTTAAGTTTACATTACAGGATTTTTCAGAAAAAAATCTTTTCTAAAATGTTGTGGGTAGAAATAAATAATTCATGAAGCTGTAACTGGTAAAGATTACTTTTCCTGGACCAAATATGGCAAGTCATGTTCCAGTAATTGTATGTTCCTGAATTTACTTTCCTTTGTTTACGAGTTAAAATGCAGATATCAATGAAAGTTAATGACAGAACTTTTCATACTTTGGGATAATGATATTAAGGAATTGATGGATGTTCTCCCAGTGATGTTCTGGTACAGTACTATATTTTTATTCTTTAAAATAACAATCACTGAATTTGTAATTTTTAGTTAATTTTTTAATTTTCTCCCTCAAGAACAGTGTCCCTTTTTAGTTACCTCAGACATCTTTAGGAAGAATAAAATACTAAGTTTATACAAGGTCATATTACACTAGAACATTAAGCACCTCTATTTTACAGCTATTGACCAAAGCTCATCAATACTCTACAAAAATCTCACCAGCATTATTTCTATGAAATGTGCCACATGCACACACAGTCAAAATAATGCTATAGCAATTTAACACAGAAGAAAATATACCCAGCACACTTTATTGCAAGGGTTATAAGCTCAGTTAGCAAAAAGTCATTCATTTAACTAAACAATATGAAGATCATCTACAGAAAACGTTAAACCTCAAAATAAATTTGGAAGTAGGGATAAGTAAGAGCTAAAATTCTCTGTATAACATTAGTAAATATTTTTTTAAAACTTATGTGAATATATCAGAGTTGAAATCTAAAAAAAAGAGCCATCAAAATGATGATAGTAACTAAGCCCAGGTATTTTAATAAAACCAATGAAAAATTCCCTATCATAAGTAGCCAAAAGTTATTAGCAACAAAGATTCTAGTATATGATTGTAAGTCTATCCATTTGCTTTTTGCTGGAAAATCGGTATGTGTGTAATTCCTTTCTCTGAAAAGAAAAAAAAAATCTATACAATAAAGTTTCAGAACATGCAAATATTTATCCTTAAAGTTACTAGTCAAAGCAACAGTGGAAAGACTGAACATAGACCAGACAGCATAAATTCAAACATGAAAGCAAACAACAAGAATTTAGTGGAGGATGAAAATAAGAATCAGAGATGACCATGACAAAGGAAATCTTCAGAAAGTTCTTGGGATGTTCCACAGGGAAATGAAAACTCATGGTAAGATTATATGTGGTATGAGTACTAACTGAATTTTGAGTCTAAACACAACTCCAAATTTTGAAAAGTATAAAGTTCCAAGTCCCAAGGAACAAACTCAGGTCCTTGTAGTGACAAAGAAATAAAAACCTACAAAAGTAAAACTTTTCCAGCATTGTCTGGAGACTCAAATTAGTACTCCATATAAACTAATGGGGAAAATGGCATCTAGATTGCAAGACAGGAATGAAATATCTTTGTTAATTAGCCAATAACATAATCCAATGCATAGAATTTCCAAGGAATCCACAAAATAAACCAGAAGAACTAATAAACGAGTTTAGCAAGGACATAGAACAAAAGATCAACATAAAAATCTATTTCATTTCTGTAATATAGCAATGACAATCAGAAAATGAAATTAGGACACAATTTCATTTGCAATAGCATCAAAAAGAATAAAACATATCAAAATCAGTTCAACAGACGATAGTTAAGACACATGTGCATGGACTGAAACACTCACTTTATCTTCAAAATAGCAATTCCCTTTAACTGATCTAAAAATTCAGTGCAGTCTCGATAATGTCCTCTCCCTTATTATAAACTAAAAATTCAAGTCAAAATCTGTAATTTTTCCTCATTTTTGTTCTCAGATCTACTGAGAGTCTCTCTCCCTCACTGCCCAGCAAATTCAGGACTCCTCCTTCAGCAACTACAACTCACTTACCTTCTTAATCACCTCAAAAATAGGCGGATATAGCAATTTTTTTTCTCATTTGACAGGCTAAAGTGTAAGGGGTCAAATGGACACATAAGTTTATTTTAGTAAGAACACAAGATTCCAAGAACACAAAATTGAAAAGACATACTCTAAAACAGTACATACCTTCTATACAAATGAGGTAAGTTTTATGTACCCTATACAAATTTCTCCTAATGTGTCCTCTTTTAAATTAGAACATCCTTTCATGGCTCTAAAAGCAATATCAAATGAACCATTCAAGTGTTGATTTGACACAGCAAAAGATCTTTGCTAGTATTTGCTTTATTATTGGTATTTTAAATGTTCTTTTTGCCACAAGATTTCTCCATATTCAACAGAAAAAAAAATTTTGAACATTAAGAAACAATAATAATGAACTAAAAGCCGAAATAACATTGATCACAGAATTTTATTTCCCTTTCCCCTATCTACTCTTATTCATGAGGAGAAAGGGAAGTAAATTCTAACTAAAAGATCAGTAAAGTTAGATTTTATGCCAAACTAAATAAATGTTGCTGAAGAGTTGTGCATGTGTGCATGGACACGTATGTAGGAGCGCGCGCGCGCGCACACACACACACGCACACACGCACACACACTCATTCTCTGACCTTCAGATCCCTGTAGACATTTGGAAGTTGTCAGCAGCAGCATAATGACAATCCTAATTATTAAAATTACTCTTGTGTGGAGAGTGCTTTAGAATAAGATGCCGACAGGCATGCAATATGTTAACTGCACAACGGTCTTTTTCTTTTCTCTTGAAATGAAATTTGTAGAAATAATCTACTGGCTTTCATCAAAAAACTTCTTATCACCTCAGTGACATGTACCCTCTCACACATTACAAAGGATTTCTAATAAATTCTGATTTCATAAGAATTCCAGTGCCCTCTGGATATGTTTTATTATTCAGTTAGGTCAAACTATTTCCTTACAACTAGAACCTCAAAATCTACAATAGTCTCGATTTCTCATATTTTTTTAATACATAATCACATTTCCACCAATTCCCAAATTCCTTATATCAAAAAGGTGCTGTGATTAAATATTGCAAATCTTGCAATTATTGCAAATATTGCAAAACACTTCATATTGTCTTTTAGGTCTTAAGTAGGGGCAGTCCTTAATTTTTAAGAAATTATTTAATATACTCTATTCTAATATGATTGTGTAAACATGCACTATTTCCAGGTACCACAAATGACATGGTTTAACATGGGCCTCTGTGAAGGCCAAAGAAAATATCAAATAGTCAAGTGCTTTAACGTAGAAAAGATAAAGGGCTATTTGTCTCACTTCAAGAAGAAAAACTATGATGAGTGGTTTACAATTACACAGAGAAAATTTGAAATCAATCAATATAAAATATAATGAGCAAGAAGATTTGACTAAAAAGTGGGTCACCTTGTTTATTGTCAACGAGTCTATTATACTTGTAGTTGGTTCTCAATATATCCATCCTGGGAACTCGCCATCTTGGAAAACAATAGAGCTACAAATAAGAGGTGATATAAGCTGATAAGCTCTCAGCCTGCTCTCCATTTCATGGACAGAGTGTCAGACATTCATTCTCAGACACAACCAAGCACCAGCCCAAGCAGAAGCATTCTTGTTTCTCTAAACAACAGACTGCTTCTGTAACCATGCCAGGAGAGGTAATTAAATATTTGGGTTCTTAATGCGTAGCCTCCCAGCTCCCAGGCAAACTTCTGTTGGGGCCAGATAACCAAGAAGAAAGCACATGCTCAAATCTTTATCTCAGGGCACAGAGGCAGTGAAAAAACAAACATTAAATACCAACAAATGTGGCTATTTATTGTGTAAATAAACTAAACGGCCTCTCTATTTTTCTGTCATCACATTTTCCCTGTGCTCAGTCAGTGAAATATATAAATTAAAGGCAGACCTTTCAAAGTTAAAGGAAAGCGGGATTATACAATGTGTCTGGTAATCCTAAATGATGCCACATAGTTTTGATTGTGTTTGCAAGAAATAGTATTTATTTGATATAAAGAACATTGGATAATTTTATGTAAAATTTAATAATGTAGTAAAATGGGAAGAATTCAGAAAAACATTCATGGTACTCCAAATTAGTTCATGCTGTGCTATTCTATATGAGCCCATCCGCTAAAAACTGTTATCACGTACAATATATCATGTACTATATAATTTGGAAATTAAACAAACAAGAGAAGCTGCTTTTATTTTGAATGATAAAATGATAGCTTTTTAATCAAGCAATTTGAATTGCAAGAACTTTTCTTGAAAAAAAAGTAAATCAACGGCTTAGGATTTTCCATTATGTTGTCTTAAACTGAGCATCATTTCCCCTATGCCCAGAAGCTGGTGACAATGAGATGTGCAAGAGTGATCGATGTGTATAGTTCAGTGATAGGATAGAACACATGTCTTGGGAGCAAAGACACTGTAAAAGTCTAATAATTTCCACTGAGCCTCAAAGGTATAACAATGTATTACTGATCTCTCTCTATCTCTTAATTTTATTGCTATTTTGATCTGTTTATCTGAGGTTTGAAATTGCCTTTGGGTCACCTTATCTCAACTATGTGTCGAACTCAGGCTTACAAATCTACAGGGAACAATCTGATTCACTAGGAAGGTGCAAAAGCTACCAACAAAGAGCAAATACAGGGGGCAGTTCCTTGAATCTGCATGTTTTCTGTTCTTCTGTGGTTAACTGAAGGCTCTAGTACCCTATTTCTTCCAATTCTCCTAGAGAGCAACAAGACTAACTTTTGACTTCCATGTTTCTGAATTTGGGCACAGATGCGTCTTGCAGCATCTCACTGGAACTTAAGGGCTAATGGGAAAATGGTCAGTCTCAGGTTGCCCCTATTGCCAAAACAACTTATGTCAGGTTATAGGGACAAAGGAAATAGAACCTCACCTTAGTGCTTATAAAGCAGGCTTTATACATTAATGTATCTCTTGAAATCAAGTGGACTTCATCACAAAGAATTATACCCAGAACACCTCCTTTATCTATGAGGATAAAATGAGATTATGTAAATGAAAGAGCCAAAAGTTTGCCACAAGACATATTGAACAAATGTTAGTTTCTTGTTAATTTTCCCACCTTCCTCCCTACTTTCATTATTTCATATAAAGATTACACAGTATGCTCACTTAGGTAATGTTATTCTGAGCTTACAAGTAGGAAAACAGAAATTTATGGAAAATTTCCCCAAACCATGAACAGCAGAAATCAGTTCTTACTCACGCCCATCTGACTCCACTACATCACCATGCTTCTAATAAAACACAACATGGTCTTAATTGTATTCACCCTACAGAGTTCTTCATAAAAATATCAGTAAATAAAATGAGTTAAATTTAGAAAGGGGAAAATAATATTTTTCATTATTCTTCCATCCAAAATTCAATTGTTCATATACTTTGTGAACTTTTAGGCTTTATACAAGTTTCAATTTAAGTAGTCATATATCTTTGTATAAAATTAGATCATATCAAACACTTTGTGGGGTTAACCTGATTTTTTGTTTTAAAAAACAGCTAGAAATATTTGAACATATAATTTTTAATGACACCATTATCTTCTATTGTTTAGAAATTATATTATTTACTTAATCCCCTACCTGTATCTGTGTTGGTCATTTCTATTTAAATACTTCACTAAGTGCCATTTACTAAATATTTCATTTAGTCCTCTTAATTTTACAGTCATTATTTCACTGAGCACCTGCAACCCCACCAAGAGGCAGGCATTTAAATATTTTCTATGCTAAATAGGAGGACCTTGACCCAGAATATATAATAGTCTATCTTTAACAAATATTTTTTTTTAATTTTAGGTACATTATTACTGATACTTATGATTTTCCTCAGAAAAAATCACAGGTTTTCTAAGATTTTGTACTTTCACCAGCAGTACTGGTACTACCAGTAGTACTTTTACCAATACTTTTACTATTTCCTTGTACTATCATATTAAATACTTTATTAACTGAGCAATAAAATTTTTAACTCAGTAGTATATTTAAGTTCCTGTTTTGATTACCAGTGATTAATGTTTTGGTAACTCTTTTGACCATTTGTCTCTATTCCTCTATTGACAGCTTATCCATGTTTAATCATTTTAATCATTCCTTTATTATGGAAATTATCTTTTTCTTATTGATCTTAAAATGTTCTCATTTACTAGTTTTATTTCCCATTTTTCATATATGTTACAAATATTTGACATTTCTACTTTGGCAGTTTGGGGTTATTAATCACATTTCTTATCACTATGCCACACATACATAAAAATGCTCATGTACACATTTTCATTTTGAAAAATCTTAACTCCACTGAAAGTTTTAAAAAGCAGTACAGAAAAGCAGGTGCAACTCACCAACTGTTAACATTGCCCCACATCTGCTATCTCTACACACACACACACACACACACACACACACACACACACACACACACACATACACATACACCTTTTGTCAAGTCTTCTAAAAATAGGTTGCCGATATCATTACATTTCAACTCAAAATACTTCAGCATGCATGCTTCAAGAAGTAAAATGTTTTTTCCTGTGAAATAACACTATTTAAATACCTTCCTTTTCTTCAAGTAAAGGAAGACTTAGCACTCGCTTGCTCAGCGCAAGTTACCTAACCCTACCTTAAGACTTCCCTTTGCTCTAAGTAGTGAAAGTAACCTTGTTTTAACCAAATTGGCATATGCCCATTATAGCTTCTACACTGCTCACTTTAGTATAAAGTCCTCTCACTGTGTACAACTCTTTGCAGTTACTTCTGTTTTCTAGACAGCATGCTTCCCAATTCATGAATAGCTAAATAAAAGCCAACTAGATCAAAAATTTACATACCTGTGAAATTTCTTTTAACCACACTAACTCATTGATAACTGGACTGTATTTTATACTCAGAAAATACCTCATTTTAGACACTAAATACTCATCAGCAATACTTAGTATGCATTTAAATTTAATAAATTTACCACTGAAAAGGATTTACACACCAAAGTTTTAAAAAAAAACTTTATTATTTTCCATTGAGTCAATCAAATGTCAGTTTTAAAATTAAAATTCAATTAA
Organism: Scalopus aquaticus; assembly: GCA_004024925.1. Taxonomy (NCBI): domain Eukaryota; kingdom Metazoa; phylum Chordata; class Mammalia; order Eulipotyphla; family Talpidae; genus Scalopus; species Scalopus aquaticus. The sequence goes on along the minus strand of PVIJ01000687.1, from coordinate 228,226 downwards.
GTAAAATTAGGTAAACTAAAAAGTTAAGTTCTCAAGTCACACAATTTACATATCAAGTTCTCAACAGCCACCTGGGCCTAGGTGTTATAGTATCATACAGGAGAGTATTAGTGGTTAAGCAGAATTTAGTGAATCTCTATACTATAATAGTACTTAGCTTAATGAAATTCATAGTCCAGGCATTCAGGGGAAACAACATAGAAATGTTAGATCAATGCTAGATAGATAGCAAAATGTGTGCTAAATTTTATAAAACTTGTAATCTTTATAGAATATCTGAAATTGGAAAAAAGCAATGTAGTTTAATTTTGCTTTAAATATAGGAGAGGGTTGAGATTTGTCCTGAGATCCATATAACACTGTATACTTAATATGTATTTTTAATCTGACCTCACCATTTAAAACTTTTCTCTTTAGCGTTTAAAATAGAAAATTTTCATCTTAATTATAATGATATATACGTGAAAAATAAATTGTGAACATACTATAAAATGTTCTGGAAATGACCCCTCCCTGCTCTAGCAAGATATCTAGCAGAGCAAAGTAAGCTGCAGAGACTTGAAGTTTGAGAAACAACTATAGAAAATTTGCTACTTACAAGTAAAGCCAGTCTTCTCCCACCCACTAATAATGAAGGAGCTAGATAAATACTTAGCAATGGATACCTGGCCTCGTGTCTCCAGAAAGCATTCTTTAGAATGGAAGTAAATCCGTGCATGGTCTGCCTCTGTTCACAGACAGTATGGACACATCTTCAGGTCAAAACAACTTAGAACCAGAAAACCCCCTGTCAAAAATAATTATATTCTTAAAGTCAATGTTGTATTAATTCTACCTATATCAACTAAAGTCAAACTTGTGTTTGCTGGAACAAATTTCACACAGCAAAATCTGTCAGACTGGTTCCAGGGTTCAAATCCTCACTTTGATTATCTAATAAACTTTTTGTTTAGTAATTACTGATACTTATATTTCTAATTAACAGCAGCAAATTTCTTCACCTAGAGAATTGATCTTTGACTTTGTTAGTTGGAATAATAACTGTTACACAGACTTCTTGTCTGGCAGATGGCTTTGCTCTCTTAGCTACTACAACAGGGACGGCTCGTTTCCAGATTTACAGTGTTTGTAACTGAATTCAAAGAATCCATTTTCTTGATGGGTGTCTGAGCCCAATAAAGGCATTGCCAAGAAGGAGAGCACAAAAGACATTTATTTCTTTGTGACAAGAAAAGGAGACAGCAGAACTAGCATTGACAAAGAAACCGTCCCCTAGGGGAGACAATGATATGAAGTTATACAGAATGGCTAATTATGGGATGTCGGAGGGGGCCTTCAGGAATGTCTCTGCTCCAGTGCTGGAGTCCCAGTGCAAAGAGTCTCCACTCTTTGCAACTAGCCTTGTCAATCATTCCTTATCTTTAGCAGGGAGGTTTTCAAAAAACATAACTTTGGGGACATAAAATTTTGTCATATGCATGATTTTAACCATCTAGATTTTTATGTATGGGCAAGAAGCTGTGTACAAGGTGACCTATGCCTGGTGACCTGGACCAATAGGGAACATTTTTTAACTCTTCCTATCCCTGTACTTACATGTTCACATAGTAAATAACGCAAGCAGAAAAAAAAAAAAACTGATTTCTGATACTATACCCATACCATTTACAATTTTAAATGGTAAAAATGAATTGTCCAAGCATCAGTTAGATGGAAAAAAGTTTCTACTGTTGAAGATGGCATGAACATCCTATTTCACTGCTATCTGTCTTGCTCTATATCTCAAAGCATAACAAAAGTCATTGTGTTTTAGATGACTGATCTTGGGTTACCAAAACCAAGTGTTGATCACCAGAATTCTTACGATAAGCTACCTCTGTGCTAAGAACTATTGTGAAGTTGACTTTTTGAACTTAGAGTCAGGAAGGGATCAAATGGCAACTTTGATGATAAATAAATTTATATTTGGATTTTACATGTTCGAATGATGGGAGAGGGAGACTAGGAATAAGAATAAAGTAAAAATTTATAGGAAAGCATTTATATTTAATCTGAAAAGACAAGTTTTAAAGATAATAAAGTCTATAATTGCATAAACAAGCATTTTGCACATTCACTGAACAGTGTTCAATCAGATAGCCCCAAAAGACAAATTTATTTAAGGAAATTTAGTGACAGGAGAGCTTCCTGAATGTATCAGTGGTTCATACTGCAGGAAGGCACAAAAGGAAAGCATGAGCATCTGTAACTAGAAATCTTTACAAGTGTCAGACTCCTGGTGATCTCAACGATGGGTCCTATTTTCAAGCGCCTCTATTGACTCTCATGCTTGTTGAAAGGAACAGCCCTTTCAACTTGTTCCTATAGAAATAAAGTGTGATTAATATAAAGGGAAGCTTCCCATTTTGGGAAATATATAGGGGTAGGCTGTCTTCAATATAGTCTAAATTTTGGAATTGGATTAAAGTTACTGCACAAATGCAGTTTTCATGATTTCATGCTGAGTCTTCTTTTTGAGAGCAATGGACTGTATTTTCGTGTGAAATAAAGTAAACTTCCAAATGTTTTCAGTCATGTTGTAACAATTGGTGTTCTTTCTGTTGAAAACTTTGGAGTTTTCTCATTTATTGTCTTAGTGTAGACAGGATTTCCCAGCTACTACTGGGGAAAGGCATGTTGTGACATACAAGGATCCTATTTGAAGCACAGAATATGGCCCCAGGGGCAGCTAAAAATAGGCCATCCTGATACATTTGTTATTGCAGTTGAATACTGTCACTGCTTTTATAACAGTTCCTTCAGTAAAGGATAATTTGAGTGTTTATTGTCCTATTTTTTTATGTGACAAATAAAATGAATAATACACATTATAACATACAATTAAGTACAAAAGTGCTGATGAGCTTGGAAAAAATCCACAAAAGAACCTGAAGAAAACAAAACTAACTGATTTTATGATTAAGCAACTTGCTCTTTAAATAATATACAGCTGTGTGTTGTGTGTACATGCGAGCTACAATTTTTCTAAGAATAGTTTTTGTCATTTCACAGTCTGCTAAATAAGTTATCAATGATTTTCTTTCTATTTGGCTCACTTTCCACAATTTGGCATTGAGAGAATTAAGAAAATATATTCGAAAGTTTAAAGTTTTTGTTTGTACCTGGCCATGTAGATATTGTCCCCCAATCTTTGAAGTAACAGAAAGAAATAATTTTCATGTATAATAGAGGCGGCTGATTTAGCAGGCAACATCATCACCTTGCTTGAGCCAATCCTGATTCTGGGTAGCTAATTTGAATGGCGTGTTAATTTCTGCAAAGAACCTCTTTTATTTCCCTGGGAAGGCTGGAATGGAACAGAAGGAGGAACAGGGGAAGGAAAGGCAGGCAAATATGGAAATAGAGTGAATATCTACTGAGGCATGGCTAATCAGAAAGGATGCCCAATGAATATTATGGACCCATTGTGATAATAAAACTGGAATCAAATTGCTTACCCAAACCACTTGAGACACTCGGAATCTTTAATTTTTAAAGTTATGAAGACACTTGACACAGAAGGGGATCAATTATCACAAGTTTAGGTGCAAATACTTACTTAAGCCATGCAGTGGGTCACAGTCAGTAGGAAAATTGCAGGCTTGCAGCCATGTAATGACAACTAATTATACTATTCCAGGGCCCCTTTCCAAGGGTCTCAGTTGGCACTAATAGTCATGGCTGATTTATTTTGAATCATTGTCAAGAGTCTGAAGTTAGGATAAATTTATATATTTGCTAAAAAAAAAAAATTGGTTCTGATAATGAATCCACCAAAACAAAAAAACAAAAGGGAGTCTTGCAGTCAATGTTTTCTGTGCTCTAATCCATGAGATGAACAGCTTGGCACTGTTTAATAATGGGGTCTGCTAAGTGGCAGAGGCGTCCCCCACAGCACAGTCACTTTTATAATGGGCAACCTTGAGCATAGTCATTGTGGGAGATGAGAATTTGGACTGCCTCCTTTATATGCAGTGAATAGAGCACTTTATTTAATGTAAAATAAATTAATACATGCTTTTCTTTATGTTAATATAGTTTTGAGTGCATGCTCTGGAACTGATTTGGTTCCAGATTATCAAAGCAAATTCAATTTTTTATGTTATATTATTTATCTGAGTTTAATCAGTTGATTTAATGGAAAAGTTTTGTCTTCTTTCTCTGTTCCATCTGCACAATATCTACAGGAACTAATATTTCCATGAAGTCAAATCTGAGAAAAAAAAAATATCAACAAAATGGTCTGATAGGCAAGGAACTTGACCGATGAATTCAATTACTAACTTCAAGGAAATAAACCATTAGGAGCTAAATGACTTTCAGTGAACAATAAAAATAAGCAGACTGCTGTTTATTTCTCACATTTTCTTAAGGAAAAAACCTACATTTCGGTCATCCTATGGCTTATGTGAAAATTTCCAACATAGACATGACAAGCAGATAGAATGTTTCCTTTCTTTTCTCTATTTCTTATCTCTTAGCAGTTTGACCATAAGAAGGGAATTTACTACTGTATCTCTTTCAATTCCACTGAAAGTACTGATTTCATGTATATTTAAAAATTAATCTCACTACATTAAAAAATACACCCATTTCCCTGATCTCCTCAAGATTCTCACCTCTTAAATAAAAGCAAATAAAGCTTTGCTGGGAAAGAAGTTCTAAGTCATTAAAAAAATGAAAGTGGATGTTCTGAGCCTGCATGCCCACCTGTGTCCCCACCTGCACTGTAAGCGGATGTGACATGGTGACCTCTGTCAGATGCCCACACTGAAGAGATTATTGTCAACACTGCATATGCCACTAAGAAGCGGATTAGAGTCCAATGTCAGGGCCTCATTTTGCTGACTTGACTCTAGTAGCAGAATCTGGATTCATAATGATCCATAAAAACAAAATATACATATTTCATACCTTAGCGTAATACGTTACAAGAAATGCATAATTATGCATTCAGAAACCCCACTGCTTTCTCTACCTTTTCTGAAGCTTTCATGTGACTTCTCTCTGAAACTCACAACAGACTTAAATTAGAAAAAGAATGCCGGTGTGATGCTGGGGAATGCCAGGCTCAACACTGAATGCATGATTCCATGCTGGCTTCCTCAAGTCCACACAGTCTGAGGAGGTAGGGCTGAAAAGCTACCGCTTTCTATTGATATGTGGGCCAATATGGTTAGCTGAAGTAGAGTTTTCTTTCTTCCATCCGCTTTGTGGTCTACTTGAGGGTGGGAGGTTGTTAGCAGTGGAATAGGAACTAACAGCATTACATGCTACAAAGAGCAATTGCCTGAACAATTTTCCTAAGCCAGAGCCAAAGCAAAGTCAATGCAGTGCTTCCCCTCGCCTCTCTGTCAGCCACATGAGAGTGGAGCTGCTCAGCGATCTCCACAGGGCAAATTCCGTAACAGAAACCGAGTTCTGTGGCCAATTGCATGGCGGCATGGTTCTGCCTCAAGTATGGAATTTAAATATTGAACATTACGTACATTTTTTTTCAATTCAGTGACCATCAAAAGTAAAGGATTATAATAACACAGGTGTATTTGCTTGACTTCTTTGAAAGAAAAGACCTTCCAGCTAAAGAAAGATGTACATTATTTAGAAATATTAATATCATATTATGGTTTTGCATTTAATATTAAGTCCAATGAAGCAATGGGCAAAAATCCCATGTTAAAATGATAAGATCTTACATCCTTCACCTAAAATACGAACAAAGTATTCCCTGAGATCTGACCATTCAATGTAAAGTGACACCCCCTCCCCTTTTCTAACGTTATATATTTTAAAAAATTATCTCTGCACTGCTAAAGAGGTGAGGGAAGTGAAACAGAAAAGTCCAATTTCCAGTTCAACCATTTATGGATAACATTTAAAGCAACTGTTCTTCCCATATCCCTTGCCTGAAAATTTAAGCAAATTGTAGTCACTGAAGCCAAATGTTCAAAGTAAATAGAATCAATGTGCACTAAATAAGTAACTACCTACACTTAACTTTCTTCTTTGGTTTCTAGTTTAGGATAGAATTTTACTGTTTAAATTTCAAATTTTGAATGCTAGCCATTTGTTTTTGTGTGTTTTTATAGTGGCATTCTTATATCTTGATCTCGTTCAAGTTTATTCCTCATATTTTTTATATGTAAAAAGCGTGATTTTTCTCATAAAGTCACAAGAAAGCATAGTCTAGAGTTGAGTGATCAGGGAGGGTGAAAAAGTTTATATTATTCTTCAAAATTACAGAATCTTAAAATCAGAAAATAATCTTAGATATCATATAACTGTCCTCACTAGATAAAAAAATAAAAAGAGGTTCTGAGGAAGTAAGTAATCTACTTATGACGCTATGACTAGAAAGCAGTAAACTGACACCGCCATGTTTAGACTTTCAATCTCAAAATACCTTCTCTCCACAGTTTTCCAAAGGAGTAATACTAAAAATGTAGCAAGGTGCTACCTATGCTCTAGGGCTAGTGGCTTTGTCTTGTCTTGCCTGCCTGCCTCTTTCCATATACTGAGGAGCCACACAGTGTCTGGGGTTGTCATCACCTCTTTGGTCGGTGGGGCTGGATAGCACCCAATATGTTGGGTGAGGTTACAACTTAAGTTCCCCATCTCAGTGTGGGCAGGCTGGGCTCTGGGGCTCTGGAGCTGGCAGGACTCCTCATTTGAGGACGTAAATCATTGGATGGCCCAGCTGAGTTCCCTGGTTGGCATATGTACCTGGGCTTGGTTCTGCAGATGACTGGGACTGCTGCCTGGGAACTGTGGGGCCTGGAAAGTGTATAACCTTCTTTGAATCAAGCAGACATCATCTTATTTCTAATGATGAGACTTCTAGATGAAAAGCATACTGACTCAGTTTCTAAATGAAAAACATGACTCAGTTTCCTACTGTCACTATGAAAGAACATTCACTCACTATTTTCTTCATAATCACCATAAAGGAACAATAAGCTATAGTCTCTCGTTATCAATGATTAGCAAATAAACAGGAAGGTCATCTACTGATTGTTATAAAGACCTCACTCTGAAACATTCTGTTTGAAATCTCAGATCAACCAACCTAAAATTGCAAACAAATGGCCTACGTTTAGTTTAGATCCTTTAAAGCAGCCTTGGACCCATACCCCATTGGTACACACCTTGGAACTAGCCCTTGGCTGTGGACCCAAATCAGATTTCCTATTCTCAATCAAATGCTTCCCTAATTATATTACAGTCTGATTATGTCTAAGTAGGCAGACTTCTGCAGTGGGTGGAGCCTGTGTTCCTGAACGACTGTGTGGGAAAGAACTTCCATTCTCCAACAAATGCATTTGTGATGTCACTGAGCAGTAAACGATTTTGCAAGTGAGCCAAAACAGCAACAAGGAAAAGGATAATAATTACATAAGCAATGAATGGGAACTTAGGACCAACTAAATCAGAAAAGTAGAGGGAAAGTGTCTTAAAATTACTAAGTCAGAATTTCAACAGGAAACAATGCAACGTGGGTAATAGGAAGAGGGTCCATTAATTGAACTATTCCAAGGTATCAGCAGTGTATAAAGAATCAGGAGATACTGGCAGAGTCCAGAGGTAGAAAAAGCTGAGCTATTCTTATCCCTAGGCCTAACCTGAGGAAGGGAATGCAGATCTAGGAAACTAAAGGGCGGATTCTACATAAATGCCTACTTTGATAGGAACATCAACCTGCGGTCAAGCACTAGAACCACCCAGAGGTGATCCTGCCAGAAAGGAAGCAGGGACTGACTGAAATTGATGAATTAGCTCTCCTTCCATTGATCTCCTGAAGCATAATTCTCACAGTAAGCCCAATAGAGGGCAAGAGGGCTTTTGATATATTGTCCATGCAGGCCTGTCTTCCCGAACAAAGAGCAGGGCAGGAAGGACAAAGTACAAAGTGCAAATCCAAGTGAAGGCATGCAGGTGAGCAAAAGAAGAAACAATAGGGGAAGAACTAAGAGACAAAAAGACATCCATTTTAGAATTAGGACACAAAACATGCACTCAGTGAAAAGGAATGATAAGTACAGAATGAGAAATTTGTACTGGAAAATTACTAGATGGTGAAGTCAGACTTTGGAAAAGAGGAAAAGAAAAGGGAGAGTTGAAGCAAAGAGAGAAGGTTGAGGATATGATGGATTTAAACAGCTTAAATTTTAAAGGAAAAAAATTCTCTTTTCATGGAAACCTGTTCTAATTGGGCCTGGGCTGGAGAGAAAGTTCTACTGGACAGCACTGCTCTAACATTTATGTAATATTAAACATGTAAGCTTCAGGCGAATAACCAGAATTTCCAAAATACCCGAGTCTATGAATATATTTCCATCATTCGAAATTCTTTTTTCTTCTTTTGGAGTGCACCATTTCCTTAGTATGTCACTGTCTACTTGTCAAATCAGACTAGATGCCTGTGCTGCCTCTATCCATTACCAGCCCTACCCCTGTCCGGAACAGCCATCCATGTCCACCCCTTAGCATGCCATGCACTTCCTAATCCATCCCTAATCTGTCATTTTCCTTCAGATACTTCTCTGCCTTGTTTCTGACCATGGAGAGTCCTCCCACAGGAAACAGAAAGAAATATGCCACATATGTGGGACTTGTCCCTCAATATTATCAGGAAAGAATAGAAACGCATTGCTGGAGGTGCCCATATCTTCTCTGCCCCTACTACATATCCACCAATATCCTTTTTCTTTTACCACCAAGCATCTTTCCCAACTTCTTGCCAATCTTTTCTGCCAATCAAAACATAGAATTCTTTTGCTAGGATATTTACCATGATCAGACTAAAATATGTTTCGCTTCCAATTTAGGACTATACTGTCATTTGTCTAGAGTTTTTATTTTCTTTGAGATTTCATTGGCTCCTCTGAGCCTCAGTTTCTGCATCTATAAAAAATAAATATTAATAGCTTCTTTCCCATAGGTTGAAGAATCCATGTAAAGTGCTGATCACAGCACTGTAAACAATACATGTTCTTTAAATGTTAATGATGATTATTATTGCTCCCTAAATGGCTGGCTGTGATGGGTTTATGATTTATTGGGAAGCCCGGGCTGCTCTCCCAAGCAGGACATGAAAGAACAACGCTGTCTACATTACAACCCTTTGTATCAACAAGTAAGATCATCTCTAATGACAAGCAAGTGTTCTCAGAAATGGCGCATATTTATCTCCACCAATTAGATTAGCAAGTTCAAAATAAAGTTATATTTTTTTAATGGTGATCTTATTTTTCCAGAGCTTAATGAGTCATATTTGGGGAAATTTAACCTTCAAAAACCTAAAAGAAATACAGAGTTCTATAATACTGGAAAATCTTCAAGAAGTAATTTTGAAAATGGATCATCAAAAGCACAATGGTCATGGAAAGACCTCTGTATCACAACCACACAACCTAGGTAGGAATAGATATCAGTGAACAAATAAAAAACAGGGTCTGCACCTGAAATAGGATTAGCCAAACCACACAAAATAACAATTTATATACTGCTACCAGTTGATCCTTGAGATGATCAGTATACATATTGTAAAATACTTAAATATGGTCCTTTACTTTTTACATTGGTTTATATTTGAAAATACAGAAAAATAATTAACAAACACTTCATTCCACCTCTCAAATTTAAACATAGTATCACATTTTCTTTGGATAATGGTGGAAACACATGAAAAAGGAAACATCCTTTTGTACTATCTAATTGATTCTATTCCATGCTATTTACCTCATATTCTGGACATAATCATTCTGAAATTGAAATGTAGCTTTTCTAACTTTGTTTTCATGCTTTTTACATATATATTATTTACCTGTTTCAACTTTTTAAATAGCAGGTATCTTATTGTATGAATTCTTAAGAGTTTGTCTTTCAATTGATGTTTATTTTCTTTATTCATTGTGACTGTTGGACTTAAATTATCTTCTAATAATGGAAATTGAGATTGTTTTATTTTTACCACAATGTTGCATCAAATATTCATGCATATTTTCCTGGGAGCATATGTAAGAGTTTTTGTACAGTAAATACAGGACTTAGAAGTGGAATGTTGGATTCTGGTCAATTCCACTAGATGTTGCCAAATTGTTCTCAGAACTTGCTGTATCAATTTATACAACCACTACTATCATATAAGTGCTCTCTTCATTCCACATACTCACCAGGGCATGATACTGTGAGAATTTTTTTAAATGTTTATTGTTCTGATGAATGTGAAACCAAATAACATTGTTTGGATTTTATTTAAAAGCCAAAGTTAAAACAAATTTTCAAATGACATTTATGTAGCAAATTACTAGATTATGGATTCTAGCTACTCAATTTCCACTTAACCCATTTTGCAGCTATTTGGAAATTTACCACCTGTGATAGCATAAGGAGTTGCCCAAAGAATCACAAGTGAAACAAAGAAGATTCCCTTTCTTTCCAGTCAAAGAAGACCTTTGCCCCATCCCATTTTCCCTATGTCCAAAAGTACCCAGACCCTTAGCAAGTAGTAGTTTATCTAATAAAATATAACATTTTAACTTAATTTATACATTTGTTAATAGTGATAGCCTTAGAAATGCTCTTTTCTACTCCTTCCTCTCTCATCCTAACCTCCTCCTTTTCTTTCTCTTTGACTTTTTTTGCATGATAAAAGTCCATTTAAATATATCAAGTTGTAAAGATGGACGAGTCAGCCACTTCTTAAACATGGCAAAGATTGCAAAACCCACATAGACTTTGCATTTTAAAAGGGCAGCACCAGGGCCTCCCTGGTGGCACAACTGGTTAAGTCGAAGCACTATGAAGCTATCCAGAGCCACTGCAGCATGAGTTCGATCCCCAGCCAGGGAGTTTCCACATGGTGCAGCTGACCTCTCCTGTCTCTCCCACTGCTCCCCTCAACAGTGTACTTCAATCGATCTGCCTGTTCTGCTCCCCACTCCATCTCTGGTACATCTTCTCACCTCCCCCCTGTATCTCTGGCCTACACCCCAGCTTGCATGCATAAATAAATAAAACTTTTTTTTAAAGATTTATTTATTTATACATACAAGCTGGGGTACAGGCCAGAGACGTGGGGTGGTGCAAGGGTTCACCAGAGACAGAGTGGGGATCAGAACAGGCAGATCAGAAATACACTGCTGAGGGGAGCAGCGGGTGAGGCAGGAGAGGTCTGCCACACCATGTGGGATTCTCCCCGGCTGGGTATCAAACTCGCTGCCGACAGCTCAACAACGCAGCGCTCAATCGCTGCGCCACCAGGGAGGCCCAATAAATAAAACTTTAAAAAAAAAAGTGCAGCACCAGTATCACTGCTCCCAGATGGTTTTAGCAAATATTTGTTAAGTGCTTAATGAAGTACGATGTCCTTCCCGGTTCAGCTTATATCATATTTCCTTGGAATCCCAATTGTGCCACTTTAAGTGGCTTTCTCACCCAAAACTTCTCTAGCACTTATCATCTAATTACTAACCTGTAATCTATCATTTATTTTGTATAAGGACAAATGTTACATTTCTACTCTCAAATGTTATATTATCTGTTGCATTATGTGATAACTTTCTATTTTTGCTTTATTTCACTTTCAACTGGTCATTCCATTATGCATCCTTGTACTTTCTGCCATATTTTATTAACCAAAATTGTATCGCACCAAGATTGACCCAGTGATCCCAGTTCTTTTTGCTGCTGAGCACACATTTGTAGTTCCCTTTATCACAAAGCACTCTAGAGTAGGGTAATTTACACAGGAGAATATTTTCCATACTCTTTCTTCTTTTTCAGCATTTCTGATTGCTACTGGGGGGCCACATAGGTTGGATTAGAAGAACCATGGCTCTAGTTATCTTTCACTGGTGAAAAAATGGAAAGTCCCATTTCTGTCTCAGGCCTGCATGCCAGCTGTGTTATCTCTTCTACCAGGAAATATCAGATTTATTCATTACTTACTGACTTATATACAGCACATCACCTGGACATAGTAAGAACTCAAGTGAATAAGTGAAAGAATGGCTGAAAGATTAGATTCTTATTGGTCAATGTTATTGTGTCCAAGATTTGGATGAAGAAGCAGATTAGATGGGTAGGTACAGCTATTCTATTTCTTTCAACCCACCCTGGACACACATTCCTGAAAATCCCTTGCATTGTCATAATATATTTTTTTTTAAGATTTATTTATTTATGTATACAAGCTGGGGTACAGGCCAAAGGCATGGGATGGCAAGAGGGTTGACCAGAGACAGAGTGGGGAGCAGCACAGGCAGATCGATGGAAATGCACTGCTGAGGGGAGCATCAGGCGAGACAGGAAAGGTCTGCCACGCCATGTGGGAATCTCCCCAGTTGGCCGTGGTACTCGCGTCACCGCTGCCGACAGCGCAGCTATTAACTGCTGCGCCACAGATTTTAAACTCCTTGGACTACCTGATACATCTTTGTATCTTAGAACCTAGGATGAATACATATCTCATTTGGTATCATCCCTTCCTCAGATATCTACTGATACTAATATGTACAAGTGATTATAAGGACTATATATGTTCTCTGCCATCATAGAGTAAGAATGAAAAACAACTCAAAAAATTACCCAATTAACATTTAAGGATTTTAGTTGTAGACAAACCAAGGTATCCTGTCTAGTATCTCAAGACTTTATAGCCACACTTTCAACTTAGCATCATTAAACAAAGCCTCCTGACTTGTAGATAGGGTACCTATGGCTTCTCTTCACATTCAGGATGCTACCTTCTTCTGTTTGTTGTTGTTGCTTTTATTGAGATATTGTTGTTTTAAGAATACAGATTCACACCTCTTCAAATGTTGTCCCAACACTATAGGCAACACCAAAGCAATAAGAGCCCTCCACCACAGTAAGTCTACTTGGTTGGAAAGTGTGGCATTGGTAATGATGGAACATATATTTTGGTATACGTAGCATTTTAAAAATGTTGGTCCTGTATATACTTATTTTATGACTAACAGATATACAGCTGGTGCTTGGTTTTAAGTAATTCTTAAATTACTAGGGTTTTGCATTTATATTAGTGGGTACACTAGCATTATTACTATTCTTAACAACTTTAAGAGTTCAAGGACAGAGAGAAAGTAATTTTTTTTCTGTAGATGACACAAAAGCATGGAATTTTTAGTATCTTATATTAGAGTCATATAATGAGTCCTGATTAAAATCACTATTAGAAATCAAAGCTTTTTGTTCAATGGGTTCAACAATGGGCCATTCATTTTCTTTGGACATTTGCATAAGTAATGGCAGCTCAAGTTCAAGAACAATTCCAGCAGCCATAATATCTATATTCATTCCACATTAGAGGATTTAATTTTCTAGTCATGAATTCAGCATACTTCTCTGAATTGGATGTAGTTCAGTATTTTATTATAGGAAATCATATTTTTTTCCTGTAAGTTGTCAGGAAACAGTTACCCAATTTTACTAAGTTATAATAATGGTTCTTATCCAAAAAACTGTTATAAGTCATGAAAATGAAATCAATTTACTGGCTCAGCTCCCAGATTAAGAATTGCTTTATGAATAAATAAAATAATAGATGGCATCTAAAAGGGGAATGGACCATTTATATATTACTAACCCACTTCCTATTTTTCACATTTAGCAATGAAACAGTTATTATTTGGAAGTGGGATGTCTCAAGCTGTGGTGGTAATTTACAAAAAAAGGAAATAGGAAAAAAAACCAGATAATCAATAATCAAAAAGTTGTTTTTCTAAAATATTCACATCCACTGATAATTTAAATATTTTATGAATATAGATACTATAATGGATTCATTTCATTCTCAATTTTTCCTCCCCAGTCTATTAAATTCAGATAAACTCCTTCATATTTTATATCTCTCTAGTGATCACAAAGTAAATATGCCTCCCCAAAGATTTGTTGAACTAACCTGTTACTTGTCAATTTTGTAATGTTATATGAAGTATTAGCATTTTAACAAATTACCCTCTACTAGTATTCTTACTGTTATTATTCTATTAATTCAATAATACTAGCAAATGACTAATAATGGAACAAGTAAAACCTCATTAGTAAACTATTACAAATGTAAGACATGATATAAGAACTTAAAGGAGAGAAATTGACAAAATTGAAATTTCAAGGGTAAAAATATAAGCAAGATCCAGATATAATTATAGCTAAAATATACTTGAATTAAAAAAGGAGAAAATAGCAATTGAGAGTGCTTCTCTCCTTTTTTCATCCTATAATCCTTACCTATATAATTTCATCTTCACATAAGAGTTCAGTTGACATCTATCCTACCTTGGGCAATAAGTATTTCTCTATTATTTAGAACTCTTGTCTGGGTGCCAAACACACTTGTCAATTACTACCCATCTTTTTGTCTATCTTAAGAATTCATTGTCATATATTTAGCACATTTGGTGTCACTGACCAAATGTGCCATTGACCCATTCCTCTCTTTTTCCTGCCATATCAATTCATTGCCTTTTATTAGTTTTATTTTTCCTGAGTTATCTCCCAAAATAGAACAACTTGGCTCCTTTTCCAGTTCACCACCCTACTCCACACTACCATCTTGGACTACTGCAATATTCACTTAGCTATTCTTTCTCTCAAATTCAACTGTTGATCCCCTCCAACTCATTATCCACATGACAGTTATACTGGTCTTTTCAAAATTTCAAAACATAATGGTGTTATGTTTTTGTCGAAACCTACCCAAGATAAAGACAAACATGACATCAAGATTATACCTAGTCACTGAGATATCTCTAAAAACAAAACTAACATCATATTTTTCCTTGTCCTATCCTAATCTACAATAGCATAATCATGTCTCAGTACCACATGCTCAGAGAGCTTCCTCCCATCATAGTGTCTTTGATAATGTTCTTCAGGTTAGACTGTTCTCCTCTCCCTTTTTTTACCTAGTCAATTCTTGTTCATCCACCAGACTTCAATTTCCTTGCTCTTTATTAGGAAAGCTTTCCCTACCCATGAGGCAAAGTCAAATAGCTTGATTATGTGCCTTAAAGTACTGGACGCTCTACTTTGATATACTCATATAACTGTTTTATTAATGTCTGTTCCCTGTACTAGGATTTTAAACTCTGAAAGGACAGAAAAGGCCTACAAGTTTGCTCATCATGGCAACACTAAAATGACATATACAAAGGAATGCATATAGTAGATGATAAAAACAAATCAGTTTAATATGACCACCAGTTTAAAGTATTCAACTGTGATAAACAATTGTAATACACAATTTTGAAACAACACTATTTAGATAAAATAAGAATATGAGAAAAATATATATTTGTCAATATATGTAAAGGATCTTTATGTTAAATGCTAGAAAACATTTCTGAGTTAAAAAAAAAATGGAGACATTCCATTTTAGTGAATTGGCAATTCAGTATTGTTAAGGTGTCAGTTATCTCCAAATTTCCCTCAATCATAATCAAAATACCAAAATGCTTTTTTTGGTTACCAACTGCCAAACTGATTTCAATATTATAGAAATGCAAAGGATTTAGACTAATTAAAGCATTTTGAAAAGGAAAAATATCGATAGACATATTACTTGTATGTATACCTACACCAACAGGAGAGAAGAGTCGTTAAATAAGCAAACACAGAAGGTCAGCTAATTTTCGCAAGGGCCAAGACAATAAATGAAGACAGTAATTTCAACAAATAGTGCTAAACAACTATGAGTCAATATGAAAAATTAGGCTTTGAACCTTCAGAAACTTCTCAATAATTTGAAATTTAACATATTTAAAGGCAAATGTTAACATTATAAAATTTTTGGAGAAAATTTTCATGATTTTAGGATAAACATAGTTAATTTAGACATAAGACAAAAAGGACAAGTCATAAAAAGGTTGATAAATTGGAATTCACAAAATTTTAGAACTTATATACTTCAAAAGATGCCATTAAGAAAATGAAAATAGGATCTGCATTTAACTAGGACTACAAGAGTGAGTAGACACATTAGTGGTAAGGTGACAGAGGAAGCATTTCTGCATGATGAACAGATTCAATGATGGACAAATTTATCAAGTTGTATATGAAGTGAGTGAATGTTGTTATATATAAATTATAGTTAAAAATGAAAAAAGTAATTTTGTTCTTTAAACACTATAGGTTAAATATAGATGCAAAAATTCTCAAGAAAATCTTAACAAAACGAATTCAACAATGCATTAAAAATATATACCATTATCAAGTGTGGTTTATTCCAAGGACACAAGAGTAATTCACTACATCAGCAAAAGGAAAGATGGGAATCATATGATCATTTAACAGATGCTGAGAAGGAAATTGATAAAATTCAACATCCATTTATGATAAAAAACCCTCAAAAATGGGAGTAGATGGAACATACTTCATAAGAAATGCCTAGAGCAAATTGGCAAGAGAAGGAATAAAAGAAATCCAAATTGGAAAAAAATAAGTAAAACTACTATTATTTGCAGAAGACCTGATAATATATAGGAAACTCTAAAGGTGCCACCAAAAAACAAATTGAAATATATCAGTTCAGCAAAGTGACAGGTTACAAAATCAATTCACAGAAAATCAATTGTATTCCTATATGCAAACAATATAGGAGAAAAAGAAATCAACAAAATAATTTCCAGTTGCACCAAAAATAATTAAATAAGAGGAAAGTAATATAACAAAGGATGTGTAGGATCTCTACAATGAAAATCATAAATCATTGTTAAAAGAAACAGAAGACACACAAAAACGGAAAGATATTGCCAGTTCATGGATTAGACTCAATGCTATTAATATGGCCATTTTATCGAAACCATATGCAGATTTAATGCAATCCCTACTTAGTTTCCATGGCATGCCACAAAGAAATAGAGCAAACATTACTGAAGTTCATATGGAACCCCACACACACACAAAAAAACCCAAATAGTCAAAGCCATCCAGACAAAAAAAGAGGAAAAATGGTGGCATCACATTGCCAGTCTTTAAACTACAGTGCAAAGCTATAATAATCAAGACAGTATGGTACTGAATCAAAACCAGGCACACAGACCAACGGAACCGGATTGAGAATCTAGAAATAAAACCACACTTATATGAATAGTTAATCTACAACAAGGAAGTCAAGAGTATACATTAGAGAAAGGAAATTCTCTTCAATAAATGGTATTAGGAGAACTGGACAACCACATGCAAAAGAATAAAACTAGAACACCATTTTACAACATACACAAGAAATTTACTCAAAATGTATTTAAGACTTGGATATAAGATCTGAAATCACAAAACACATAGAATTAAACACAGGCAACACACTCCACAACACAGTCCTTATGGAATCATCACCAACAGAAAGAAGAACAAAAGAGAATACAGACAGCTGGGACTAAAAAGCTCTGGACAGCAAAAGAAACTATCACTAAAACAAAAAGAGACCCTACTGAATGGGTGAAAATATCTGCATACCATATATCTGACAAGGGATGAATATTCAAGGTCTACAAATAACTCAAACAACTCAACAAAAAGAAAATTAATAACCCAATCAAAAAAGGAGAGATGAGCTAAACAGGCACTTCTCCAAAGAATACATTCAGACAAGCACATGAAAAAATGTTCATCATCACTTATTGTTAGGGAAATGCAAATCAAAACCACAATGATATACCACCGCACATCTGTGAGAACAGCCCTTATCAAAGACTAGAAACAACAAATGTTGTTGAGAATGTAGAGAAAAAAGAACCTCATACACTGCTGCCTGGAATGTAGACTTGTCCAGCCCCTATGGAAAAGAGTATGGAGATTTATCAAATTATTAGAAAATATATCTACCATATGGTAGCAATTCTTGTAGGTATCTACCTGAAGAATATAAAAACACTAATTTGAAGGGATATAGTATTCTGATGTGCACTGCAGCACTATTTACAATAACTAAGTTATGAAAACAAGTGCTGAAAACCAATGAGTAGATTAGGAAGATATTTTTACACACACACACACACACACACACACACACACACACACACACAGTGGAATCATACTTAGTTATAAAAAACATAAACAGCCACTAAAAATGGATCTACCATATGATCCAGCGATTCCACTCCCAGGAACATACCCAAAGGACACAAAAATATTAATTCAAAAGGAAACCTACACTCCTATGTTTATTGCAGCACTATTTACAATAGCTAAGATATGGAAACAACCTAAGTGCCCCAAGACAGATGACTGGGTCAAGAAGATGTGGTATAGATACATGATGGAATACTACTCAGCAATTACAAACGATAAACTCATGCCATTTGTGGCAACATGGAGGGAGTTTGTAGGGTTGATGCTAAATGAAGTAAGTCAGAAGGGAAAAAAAAGGACTGAATGGTGACACTTATATGTAGAATAAAAGGTCAGGTAAACCTAATCAGTAACAAACCCTAGAAATCTGACTCTAGAATTGAAGCTACCAGAAAGAGAGAGGTAAGTCAAATAAGGTGGGGGGGGCGGGGCATGGAGGATTGTTTTGTGTGTGTGTGTGTTGGTGATGGGTATGATGTGTAGTATATACCTTAAGGGCATGATCCTTTATCACTATATCACATACAATGTTGTAAATCAGTGCTGCTTCAATAAAAAAGACTACAGGTAAAAAAATAAGTTAAACACTAAGAAGAAAGGCCTCCATCAACAAAATGACAAGATGCCATGTGTCATTTCAAAGACTGAACGTCCCCTTTCCTTTAAGAAAGTGACAGGATGGACCTCCCTGGTGGCGCAGCGGGTTAAGTGCAGCACTGTGAAGCTGTCAGCAGCTGCTACAGCACAGGTTTGATACCTGGCAGGGAGATTCCCACATGGCGCAACAGACCTCTCCTGCCTTGCCCACTGCTCCCCTCAGCAGTATATTTCAGTTGATTTGCCTGTTCTGCTCCCCAGTCTGTCTCTGGTGAATCCTCTCACCACCCCACGCCTCTAGCCTACACTCCAGCTTGTATGCATAAATAAATATTTTTTAAAAATTTTTAAAAGATAGAAATTGAGAAGATGTACGGTAATTTTATCTTATGTTCCCTATTCCACCTCCCACCCCAGTTTCCTATTCTCTCTCACATTCTTCCATTAATAAGACACTATGCTTTTTCCCCATTTAAAAATATGTTGACTACTATCGCATTCAAAGCTTCAAGAACAGTTCAACTTATATATTGTTTACTAATCACCTGTATATTGTTAGATCTCCTGCTGAGTGCTGTTTCTCCTGACATAAAAATGTAAACTTGTTATCCTCTGAAGACATGATATTCCTGTTAGTTCCCTCAAGTAAAGGTCACATATTGTCCTGCACATATTTAATTATATAGAATTATACCAGTATTATCTTTGTTTCCTAATACTACTTTCAGTTCAATAATCTAGCTTTTTTGTGACGTGTCATTTCAGTTCTTCAGTCCTCCCAGCCCTCCGTACTATTTATAAATCTTTTAGTCACATTTCCCTAACTTTGGCATCCGGCTCATCCAGTTCCTTACCAGCCGTACTGTACTAACAATTCTTTTGTTTTTTTCCGTATTAGAACTGGGGTGTAGGTCAGAGGTGTGGGGGTGAAAGGATTCACCAGAGACAGAGTGGGGAGCAGAAAAGGAGGATTTACTGAAATACACTGCTAAGGGGAGCAGTGGGAGAGACAGGAGAGGTCTATAGTGCCGTATGTGAGTTAGCTCCCTGGCCAGGATTGAACTCGGGCCATAGGAGTGATAGTGCTGAGACAACCTCTAGGTCACCAGGGAAGCCCTCATTTCTAATTCTATATTTTGAACATTACATATCAAATTCTGTATCTCCAGTGGCATTTCCCTCCATTTCATTTCAATCACACAGTTCTACAACCACAGGATAACCAATCATGCTAAATATTTCAGAAATCTATATGGCCACAAAATCCAAAAATCATGGCTATGTCACTCTGCTCCTACAATTACACTTTTTACTTCAGTTCAAAATTTTCTCGTGAATTCCAAACTACATATCCAACTGCCTACTTGTCATTAACATATTCACAGTTCTGTCTGAAGCAATAGGTATTTATCATCTTCTACTGCTCTAGACTACCTTCTACCAAGTGCTGTTTTTCTAGATTTTCTACTTTTATAAATAACACCCTAATCTTCTCAGGTGATCCATCCGAAATCTGGAGCTTTTCTTGATTATTCTATCATTCCTTCCCATATCAAAAAATTACAAATTCTCTTGATTTTATATTCTGAAATATTTTTTATATCCATTTTGCTCCATTTAAACTATCATCAAGCTAAGATCACCTCTTACTGCTAAAATGGGATCCTCACTGCTCACACTGTCACCACTCACAGCTGTCTTCCTTTACCCTCATTATCTAATTCGAGAATAATCATTTTTAAACGCATATATTATCATGTTACTCTTGCCATAAATCATTATAATGACTCCCATGACTCCTAGGGTGCATGGATCGGCAGCATGGCTTACAAAACGATACACAATCTCAATGACACACACCTGAGACTTACATAACACTATAATGCAATGCTACTTCAAATAAATAAGTGAACTTATGCCAGATCAAATTCCCTGCTCAGTAATTTCTAGAGAAAAAGTATATGTGCTCACAGTAGCTGTAGGTCCCTCCATGATCTGGCACCCCTAATGCTCTCCTCCTTTCTTTCCATTCTCTTCCTCCCTTACTTCCTCCATTTCAGTCACACTTGCTTTTGTATTGGTTGTTCCTAAGTCACAGTCTGACAAATTCCAACCTGAGGTCCTTAACATTTGCTGTTCCCTTTTCTGAATTAATCTTCTGCTCAGTAAATTGCAGTCTCCATTGTTTCATGTCCATGTGTTTTTTTAATCAAATGTTCCCTTTTTGGTGATGCCATTTCTGAATCCCTATTTTAAATTATATTGCTACCCAGCTATTCCCAACTCCCATTGGTGCTTTCTTATTTTTTAATACTCTATTAGGTGGAATATTAATTGCCACCTAATATATACATATAACTTAATTATTTTATTATCTGTCTCACCTCATCAGATTGTAAACTGATACAGGCAGAGATTTTTTGTTTTTGTTTTTGTTGTTTTGTTTTGTTGTCTATTTGATGGACTGAGATATATCCCCAGCTCCTGGAACAATGTAAAGAACTCTATAGATAACTAATGAAGATTTGTTAAATGGATGGGTTGGTCAATACTATTATTTGGTATTAAATTGGGCAGAGGGAGGTAATCTTACAAAGAGATTATAAATAGCATCCAAGGAAGATGCCTTTATGATTAAACAAGGAAACCATAAACAGGTAGATATTCAACTCCATAAAAATTAATAGTGAAGACAACTTTAACTAGAAAATGTTAATGTCTTAATAGGGAGTGAATAGTCTTCCAGAACAACAAAGAGAGATAAATAAGATGACAATAGTCAGTCTTATACCTGATTGCTATTAATAAACCAACTTTTTCCACTTCCTGGTTTGGGTACATTTATATTATCTATCCTAATACTGAAATACAGACTTACATTTAATTTGATGATAAATTCTGTACATTTACACTTCCTGTAAAATAAATGACCATTATCTCGACCTTTTTAATTGACTTAATCTGCCAAGATTCTGACCAAAGACTGTAACATTTTGACACTACATTTTGCAAAAAGCTTTTATATATTGAAGATTGATCAAATTGAATAATATATGTGCAGAGACTGGAAATATGTACTTTACTCAATGTACTCTAATTAACATAATTGGACTAGCACCAAAAATGACTAGAAGAGTTACATTTTAAAAACACAGATATTAAAAAGAACATTCTTCCATGTAAGACACCAATATTATGTATGTGCTCGTGTATATGTGTGATTAAATCAGAATTTATATGAGAAAAGCAGTAAGAAGTAAAATAAAATGGAAATTGTTAAAATCTAAAATAGAAATAGCAAAAGAAGAAAATAAAGTTTAATTACTGTGCTGAAACTAGTAGGAAAGGGTTAATTAAGAAGTTAAACTTGGAGTAACATTGTAATAAAAATTGTAATAGGGTTCGCAAATTATATAAAAGCAGTGTCACAGGTGGGAGAATATGGAAAAAAAATAAAATCCCTATACCAGTACCATCCTATAGATAAATGTGACAACGATAGGCTATATATAAAATTATAATCTCATGAAAACATTTGGTTTAAAAGAGAATGGGAATCATGGGGACTGCATGTATTACCGTGGAATATAAAAATGTATTACAGTGGAATATAAAAGTGCGTAAAGGTAAAGGCACTGTCTAGAAAAAGCATGTTCTGCAGTCAGTTATATTTAAAGGATAGTGGTTGCTACATGCTAAAATCAAGAATGGAATTACAAAATGACTTGATGGAGAATAGTTTTCAGATTTCTTCCTGACTTCCTGACTTCTACATGTATTCTCACAATTGACTGGTTGAACATTTTGGCTCTGCTTCACTGTGTTTCCATACCAGGTCTTCCACCCTCTGGATGCAGGCTTTATTACTGGTGACATTATCATTCACGTAGATGGTCCACCTAACATTGGGTCTCTCATAGTTCCTGGACATCCTCACTTTGACCACTTTTTCCTGCCCCCAACCTCAGCCACCTACTAACATGGCCAAACAGAACTTCATCATCACCAATAGCTATAATACATTAAAAATTTTCATTTTAGAAGTTTTTTAGCTGACCATCATGTGTTTTTCTTCCATTTCACTTACATTGTACCCCCACCGAGATATCGAACCTCTATATGGTGAATGCTACGATTATTTCAATTCTCCCCCATTTCCTATCTTCACATCCTTTTATTCCACCTTAGAATACATGCTTTATCATTATAATCACTTCATGAAAAGACTTCAATTCTTTTGTTCTTTCTTTCACACTTTCCACATGTACCTTTCTAAATAAGAAATTTAATACTGCTATTAAAATATTTCACAAAAGGACTGCCATATTTCATTTTCCATTCATAAATTTCTGCCTGGATTGA
Source organism: Scalopus aquaticus (assembly GCA_004024925.1). NCBI lineage: Eukaryota > Metazoa > Chordata > Mammalia > Eulipotyphla > Talpidae > Scalopus > Scalopus aquaticus. Next base: position 205,135 of record PVIJ01000687.1, on the reverse strand, counting down.
ATTCTGCATAGTACTCTTAATCTTATTACAGTTTTCAAAAATATCCACTTTCCTACCCTCTAGTTCATATTTCCCACCTTTCCAAAGTCCTCAAACAAACATATATACTCCCCCTTCTATTATTTTGTAAATTACCTCAGGTCTTATTGAAGAAGTAAATGTTAAGACTCCTTTACTCCCCCAAACACCAGATCAATAAAAATCACCTTCCCATCAACTCATCTTACATAATTTTAATTCATCCTGATAGAATGAATAAGTGATATGACCAAGTCACTAATCACTGTAAGTGACTCTAGTCAAGTCGGGTTGAGCTGCAGATTCCAACTTCTCTCATCTTCCCAAGCATTTTCTCTACTAATTGCATTTCTAAGAATTTTCTGGTTTACCAATTTTTCTCTCTTCTTATAATTCCTGCTAGCTAGCCTACAGGCAACATGCTCTTGTTGCATCCATATTTAAAAAACAAACTTTATAGATCCCAAGTTCTCTTCCAGGAACCATCTCATTTCCAGATCATTTAAATACAGAGTAATTTAAAAAGAAATAGTTTAATGAGTAGCTTATTTCTACCATCTCCAATTCCCTATATTCCAGTTACTCAAAACCTTTCTTCAATCGAGCTGCCCAGCATAAATTTATACTGGTCATTTATGATAACCTTTCAAGGTCGTCAAAGATCATACATTCCCAAAATTGGATTGAATTTTTCTGTTCTATTTTTACATGGTGGTGCAGCAGTCATAAAGACAGTTCACCACCCTCCTTCTTAAATATCTCTCATTTTATATTTCTATATCACTACTCACTCCTAGTTTCCCTTCTAACTCTCATCTTTATGTCAGTCTACTTTGCTAATTAGTTATCCCTCATATGATCAATGTGAAATTATTAAATTTCATTAGCATACTATCTTTAATCACCTCTTCTTTTTATTTTGTACTCTCTCTCAGGATGATTTTATAGTATGAAATATCTTTATGCTATTTCCAAATCTGCATCCCTATCTCAGTACCAATTTGTTATGCCTAACTACTGAAATTCTAAATTCCTTTTTCTAACTTCCCATTTTAAACCTCCAACTTACATACTTTTTTATAAGTTTTTTTTAAGATTTATTTTTATTTATATATGCAAAGAACTGGGGTGTAGGCCAGAGGTGCAGGGGTTGAGAGGATTCATCAGAGACAGAGTAGGGAGCAGAACAGGTGGATCTACTGAGATACACTGCTGAGGGGACCAGCGGGGCGAAACAGGAGAGGTTTGCTGTGCCATGTGAGTTAGCTTCCTGCCCGGGGATCCGACTCAGACTGTAGGGGTGATAGTGCTGAGACTTAACCCCTAGGCCACCAGGGAGGCCCCCTAACTTACATATGTAAGCAAGGCTCCTCCAATATATCTCATCTGAAAAAGAATTTTTGACCCCTTTTCTTCCCCCAATTCTTTTTCATCCAATCTTTTGTATCTCAGAAATTAATACACCATCTTCTCATTTATTGATACTTATAAGCCTAAATTCAGTCTTCCATTTTCCCGACTGACTTCATCCAAACTATGACCATGTCATTTCAATTAAACCTCCTAAATATTTCTCAATCTGTCCATTTACCTTCAATCCATCAATAGCTCAAACCAGAAAAATTTCAAGTTGCCTTTTGATCTCCTTGCTTCCATTTTCATCCCATTACAGGTCATTTTCCAAAGCTACAACAATGATTTATTTTAAAAACACAAGTTGAAACATGTAATTTTCCTGTATGAAATGGTTCCAGGAGCCCCTATTGCTCATTCTGGGGAAAAAATGGCTCCTGTCAGATTATTTTTATCTCATAATATATCACTCTAGCCCTCTACCATATCTTGCTATGCAACAGCCACACTGGCTTCCTTTACTCTTCATTCTTGCCAAGTCGTCCAGCTTCAGAATCTTTCACTTGCTACTCCCATGATGTGTAATTCTCCTCCCCTAAATATTCACATGGCTACCTTTTTTAGATTTGGAAGCAAGAAAGGAGGGAGAGTTGGGAGGGAGGGAAAGAAAGAATTCCCTGGCCACCCAATCAAAATAGACCCTTTCTGCATTCAAGTACCAATACTGAATATACTATTTCCTTCTTAGATTTTTCGCAATCTAATTATCATGAGTTATATATATTTTTTCTGGTTTGCAGTCCATCTCAGGTTACTAAATGGTAATTTTCACCCGGGCAAAGATTTTATCTATCTGTTCACAGTGGTATTCCCAGTCTGGAAAAGAGCCACAAAATAGCCACTCTGGCAAGTATTGCTGGACAAAATGAAATAATAAATAAATGAATGAATGCACAGCTATGATATGAAGGCAATTTTGGAAAATTATTTTCTGTATTTTGTATCAATACATTCAGTGTCAAAAGCAAAGCTAGAATATGAAAAGAAACAGATTGCAGGGGTTGTTCAAAATGATGAATAACTCCCAGAATCTATCCTATGACTAACCAAGCATAAGAAACACTACTTAGGCATATATGAATGAGTAAACAGTAAAGCAACTCCCCGAGTGTCCACCTGGAAAGAGGGCTAAAAATAATGGAGAATTGACTAAGCACCAAACATCCTGGGTATTTTGTCTATACTACCCCCCTTTAATACAACACTCTGTAGTATACATTGCCATCACCATTTTACAGATAAAAATTCAGAATGCAGAAGAACAAGAATTTGCCTAAGATTTCATAAATAATGATTATATTTTACATTATAGATTGACCAGTTCCAAAGCCCATATTCTATCTACGATGATTCATAACTTCTCATCTTTTGCTTTTCATTTCAATAACTTTACATCATTGCCCTTTGAGCCTGAGAATAAAGTTGCAGGTTCCTAAGAGATCAACAGGAGCTCTATTTTTCATTTCCTAAGACACCACCAAAAAGAAGCAAGAGGAGGGATAAGGAAGTGGAGAAGGAAACAGTTGAGAATAATTATGGGCCCATAAGGTAAACTGTCATATAATACCACTGAGTTAGTTAATAATAAGTGTGAGCTTACAAAGTGGCTTCTAGACCAATTTCAGTAGTCTCATCCAAATAGCTCACTAATATAAAATAGAAACATATAGCTAAATAACAATTTAAAACAAAACTTTACATTTGCATTAGGCACAAACGAATCAAATCAACAACAGAATCCGTAAGTTAAAATATAACAAGACTGTTATCACACATCTAGGGTATGAGCATTCAAACGAGAGGGTTAAATCAGACACAAATACGTTACTAAAAGTACTGATGAGTCTGTGATTTATTTCTTCTGCATCTTCCATATTCAGATCTTCACAGCTGGACCTAATGCCCCTTCCCCACCCAACTACAAGTTAAGATTTGTTCAAAAGTATTTTGTCAGTGGGCATACTAAGAAGCTGCCAATGGTTCCTGTGTAACAGAAATCACAATGGCAGAAACAATGCAAAAAAAAATAAGGAAAAACAACATTTGATAGGAAGAATAAGAACTGTTTCAGACTTTGATAAACATATTTTACAGAATAAAATTTTTGATTGCGTATTCAGAACTACCATATATCCCCAGTGGTCATGGTCAGAAATCCTAATGAAGCCCCGCTTATTGTCTGCTGTTGCCCAGCCATTCCCAAACTGGTAGACTATAATAGTATCATCCTTCTGAACCCTCAACCACAACTACATGGCACAAAATCAGAGAGACCAGGTCATCCTTCATTTTCTGGACACTGGTATCCTGATGACAGAGGACTGTGCCAAGTATCAGTTCCTCTCAAAGGTAACCACTTGACATGTAAGCTAATTCTGAGATGGCTTAGCCCTAAAATCCTTATTCAATACAAATGTTTTATAATGAATAATGACTAATGGAAAAAGTTAGATCTTCTCTCATGAGGTGTTTGAATGAATAGGATACAGAGCAATTTTTTATCTGCAGAAATATCAGGGGAAGTAGCATGTGGGGAGAGAAACATAGGACAAGAGTAATGGAATTGCCTGTGACCACTTTTAGAATGGTGGAGCTGAACTTCTATGAAACACCATCTGTAATTTTATTTTTTTACTTTTCTAACTCATTGGTTGAACCCTTCAATACTTATCAGAGGGAATTCTCATTTCTTCCAACTATAACCCATTTTCTTCTTAAATTTCCCAGGAACTCTAAGGGCTTAACCCAAGGAATGAAAGTTAACCTTCTGGAATATTTTAATAGAAATAAGCCAGAAGGAGAAAGATAAATCCTGAATGGTATCACTTGTATGTGTAATATAGGAAAGCCAAACAAAGGGTCAAAGACAAGCATTAAAATCAACCCTTAAAAGCTCACCACAGACCTGAGAATCAGGAGAGGAAGAGGAGGAAGAGGGGTGAGAAGGAGGTGGAGGAGGGGAGAGCATTACAGACTATGGTGAAGGACTATGGTTACTCTGGTGGTGGGAGAGCTAAGGTGACCAAATCTGAGGGGAGAAATCCTAAACTGTCAAAAAAAAAAATTAACAAAGATATAACACAATGCTCCCTCATTAAAAAAAAAAATTGAGTATTAAAAAAAGAAGAAACTTAACCTTCTGACATGTAAGAATCTCAACAATTTTGCCCTTCTTTACCATTGTTTCTCATTTCTTAAAGTGTGTGAATGCTTAAAGCTTACTTTTGCCTACTATTAAAGATGTTTATTCTGGTTGTCAAAATAGTTTCAGGGAGTTCCCATGCTGGAGATACATCTGTTCTATGAACCACTCACATATTCCAGCAACTGCTCCCACATAACAGCACCAAGGCTAAGCTTATAAAGACCTTCCTTCACCAGTCCCAGCTATGTCATAACCACCAATAACTAACCTGACCCACAATAACAAACAAGGGTAGTCCCTTAAACACCATCTATAAAACCAAACCATACTACTCTTTTCACATAGGAAATTTTATTTTAGGGGTCTCATTGCCCTCCCCTTTCAACGGGGCCATGCCACTTAAGAGTCATTCTATTTTCTCTGCTATACTAGAAACTTCAATGAGATATATTTAGGGTATTTATTGACCTCTTCCTTATAAACAAGTAACATTTTTAACATCTTTCTTTCAAGAAACACACCTCCTGACCAGGGATATATGAGAGTGTTAGTCCTGATGAGCAAAACCTCTGCCACATTTTTATCTTAGAATCAAGGTGAGGCCAGTCTCACCTTGTCACAAATACAGGTCCATTGAGGTGTCATACTTTCCTGTTACAGGGGCTTTTTGTCTCCACCTGATACCAGTAAATCCCTGGCATTTTAAGTAACCATTTCTTGAGAAAACTAATCTCTACTTTGATGGACACCATGTTTACACAACTATAAAGGAAATATTTTAAGCCCAAATGGTAATATCTAAGTTCTTGGCAGGAACAAATTAAACACAAGGAGGGAGACATTAATTTTTAATAATTCAACATGTGAAGTAATTAAAATTAATCTGTGGGGCCTCCCTGGTGGCACAGCAGTTAAGCGCTGTGCTGTGGAGCTGTTGGTAGTGGCTACATAAGTTCGATGCCTGGCTGCGGAGATTCCCACATGGTGCGGCAGACCTCTCCTGCCTCACCCGCTGCTCCCCTCAGCAGTGTATTTCCATTGATCTGCCTGTTCTGCTCCCCACTCTGTCTCTGGTGAACCCTCTCGCCACCCACGCCTCTGGCCTGTACCCCAGCTTGTATGTATAAATAAATAAATCTTTAAAAAAAATAATAAAATGAATCTGTGAATCCTTTACTTCCTAAAAATTTCAGTGAGTCTGCGTTCATTTTCCTTTCCTGGCAGAAAGCTCTTATTTACTTTTCTTCTATTTCTTATAGTTATTATGTGCCTTTCTGCCATAATTCTAGATCTATTTTAGACATATTAATGTGCTTTACTGTCTTTTACATGGGCATCATAATTCAACAAAATTATAACTAGAGAGCTTTAATTTTAAAGTAGTGCCACTTAGGAATAACTAATATTTTTCTAAAATAGCCTTATAATTTTTAATAGTATTATCTAAGTAGTTTTCTAGCTAGTGCTAATTGTCCTTAATGATCTTATGTTATATAAATAATGAAATGTAATAGTTAAGAAAGTTAACAAGCAGTTTGAAGTCCTTGCTACCAGATCCTTTTATTAAGCCACAGATATTTATTGACATACTAAAAGATTGCTTTTGGGTAATAATTTTATCTCTTACATAGGAAATATTTTAATTTTTTTCAGTATTACTATTTAATTTGCCGTAGTTTATTATCTGTGCTCAAAGATTAGTCTAAACAGAATGGTCTATACTTTCTAAGCTGAAAATTATTTTGCTTTCCTTTTAAAATAATTTTCTAAATCTTTAATTACCATTTCTCTCAATAAACATTACTAATTTCTAAAATATTATAACAATGAAAACTACTTTGTTTTCAAAGCATCCCTTCATAAGACCAATATAGGAGAGAAAAGCGCACTGGGACTATGGTGATGGTTCATGGGTGAATTGGTGGTGGGAAACCTACAGGGGATACATAATAATGAAAAGGATATAAATTAAATAAAATTAAATAAAAATATAAAAATATACTAATATTTTATTTTAAAATGCATAGATTGAAATGAAATATAAAAACATATGATGTTTAATATAGCAGCTTTAATAAATGAATACCTAATAGTAAACTGGATGATGAAAATCGATACTGAAGATAATATTTGATATCCACATGGGATAACATTGGCACGATTAAAAGTAGTAAGAATAAATAAACTTTCCTGGAAATTCGAAAATGATAGTATACATTGTAAAGCAACAGCAAACACAAATGCTGAGGTATTTTTAAAATGTGCAAAAGACATTTCAAATGTTATTACTGTTGACCTAAAAATGCAGTCTTGATCTCACAAATTTAGGGATGATAATTAAGATAATCTCAAAACAACCCACTCTTCCTATTTTCTTTGAACTGAGTGGATTTGCACACTTGTATTTTCCAACTATTAATTTATAGGACTGAAGGGGGAAGAGATAGAAGATGTATACTTGTAGAAGATTCTAATAATTCAAAACCTACAAAAAAAGTTTATCTGTCAATTTGAAAGAACTTTAAAAACGTGATATGAAGCAGAATTATCAGTACTATTAATTGCACAGGCATATTAAAAGGATCTAGAAAATGACCTCCTCTAAATCAGAGAATGTATATAGAAAATGTCTTAATCTTTTATTCTGCACTTAGAAAAATGTCAAGTATATCTATCACCTCAATTAACCATAGGGGAGAAAAGCTGTCAAAATCTAATTTTTTTTTTTTTTTTTGCAACGGCATTTATTCTGAAGCCAGCAGAGGGAGAAGCAGACAGTTGCATTAGAAAGAGCTGAGTGTCACAAGGTCTGAGCCACATGGGGAACTTTCCATGTGTAAAATGCTGATTAGAACTTGGTGAATCTATAGGCACATGTACAGGGTTTGTTGACTGAGCTATGGTAAATCTGGGCTTTGCAGTCTGGTTGAGCTTGGAATTGAGATTGCTAACAAAGAGATTTTTTGATTTCTAGTGATGCCAGGAAAAAAGAGGGTGAACTGATGAAATGAAGCACTTTACCCTAAGGAATTGTAGAAGCAATTGCAAAATGAAGGCAAGTTGTTTATTACAAGCATTTATTTTAACTTTGTTGTCTTAAAAAATTAAATTATGAGCAGCTTTTGATATTACTATTTGGTAACACAAATAAACAAGGTTAACAGATGGTGTTCTATTCATTTAACTACATAACCAATATTTATTGTATAATTTTAGACACAAAGAAATATGCTATATTCGAATGCAAATAAAAAGTATAAAACGCAGATCCTTTCCTCCAGAAATTGAATAGCATTAAAATAACACAGTTATATACTACTCTAATATAAATTTTAAAAACATACTGGTCATTCAGCAAAGCCAATGTATTGAATTGACAATTTAGAGCTGCACTGTCCAATACAGGAGCTATTTATTAACCATTAAGTGGTTATTTAAATTTAAATTTTATTTACAATTAAATAAAACTAAAATATTAATTCTTTGGTCCCACTAGTTATATTTCAAGTGCTTAAGAGCCACATGCAATTAGTGGTTACTATACAGGACAAGGCATTTCCATCATTGTGAAGAGGCTCACTGGAAGGCAATGGTTTAGACACAGAAATAGCAAACTCTATCAAACACTAAGTTAAGATTCATGAGTGGAAAAAGTAGATGGAATTTTGGGCACATTCAAAAGTTCAGTAAATAGAATATTAATAATAAGGAAATCACTTTGGACAAAACTTACGCCAGAGGAATGAAGTACATACAGGGAGGAGAGACTACATTTATTCATATATTAATTTTTATTGATAAAGGGTTGAACTGGAAAATAAAGTTATACATATAATTTGCAATTGCATCAATAACAAATCTGAATGGCATATAGCTCTGCATATCAGCGCAATGATTTTAACTTTGCCTTGCAGAACAAAATTTCTGGCATGGCATATAATATGATTTAATATGGTACACTGATGGCAGTTTTAAAGTTTGTAAGTAGCTTATGGTTAGGTGAAAAAAAACATTAGCACATAGAAAGTGTTATATCACTGATTTTATTTGTTTAAACAAGGCTAAATTATTTTCAATTAAAATAGAATGAATGTAATCAAATTCACAATGGTCACTGTATGGACAATAAAATCTTCATATTTTATATGACTCAGGTAGTACATATTGTGTTGGCTAAAATCATCAAATACCAGCTTTAATACACCAACTGTGTGACCAACTGGGGGCATATTACTTTTTTCTGTGCTTCAGTTTCCATTTCTGGTGAACGATATTAGGAGTGAAGATATTAAAGAGTAATTATGGTATAGCATGTGTGTAAGGGCTAACTGTTAAATGCTAAAAGAAATGCCTAGTATGTAGTAAGTATTTAATAAGTCTTTGCTTTTCTGACTATTAATAATGAAATTTTCACCATTATTTGATCTGGGTTTTGGGTAACTTAATTCAATAGCAGAATGCATACATGGATGAGAGAAGACAATGCAACCGGGGATAAAAAAAAAACAGATTCAGTCACTAAAAGGTCAAAGGCAGTGCTATACCTGAACAGGGTAGTTGCAGTAAGAAACTAGAGAAGGGGATATTTATGGATATAATAGTGCTAGAATAAATAGGATTTAATACATGATTGAGTAGGAAGATGAAGGAAAGAGAGAGGTCAAAGGAAATACCAAAGTTACCATGTCTAGGTAGAGGGGCACCGACACATAGTGAGAAGCAGATGTTTGGGAGGAATGATGATGGATTTCATTTCAGAAATACTGACTCTGAGGTTAGGGCAAGAACTTTGTGCAGAGATATCCAAAAAACAGTGGAAATTAGGATCTGGAGCTCTACAAAAAATTCAAAGTAAAGATTTATAATCATCAACACATTGCTAATTATTAAAACCATGATATCAAATGAGGTTGTCATTGGAAAGAAGGTAGCAAGAAGTACTCCTAAAGAACATCCTCTCTTTGTAGGTAAATAAGGAAACTGAAATAATGATTAAGGTTGAGACAGTAAATTTAGAGAACTGGCAGAAACCTGAAGTACAACGAGTTACCAAAAGGAAAGGATAAACAACAGTGTTAAGTGCTAAAAGTGACTGAGGAGGGCAGGCTTTGCGAGAAGGCATCAGGTTTAATAACTAGGATTTATTGGTAACCTTATAATCAAAAGCTTGGTTTAAGCCAGAACCAGTCTTCAAGTTTGACTTGCAGGTCAAATATTGGTACTCTTTCAATAAGTTTAGCCACAAAAGGAATTACAGAAATTATGATAGCTTTAGAAAATGGCAAGAACGAGGGAAGTTCCTGCTTATTTTTGTTTTGAATATATTTGTAGGCTGAAAAAAGCAGTCAAAGTAAGGGGAGGCTGAAACTAAAATGGAGAATATAATTCAAAGTGCTAGAACCTGCAGCTAGTGAAATAGTGTATCAAGATACCAAGAGTGTTCAGAGTTAGTGAGGGAAAAGAAATTTCTCTTTGGGAAAAAAAGAAAGATAAAGGCTGGTGGAAATCTATAGAAATTTAGACTAAAACAAGTCACTTTAGATAACTAAGATAAAAAATTCTAATATCCAATAATTTACCCAAAATATATTTGTTGAGCACCCCCACCGACCCAGATAGATACTGGTACAGAAACTGGTGTTTGAGAAATGAACAAAACAAACAAGAACCTAAACAATATATTCCAGAATAAGGAGAAATACAATGTAGAAATAAAAGATGGCTGAAGTCACATCGTGGAGAATACTAATAGTTATAGATATGGGAAGTAAGAAAAAAGAAATGAAATAGCAATAATAGTCAAAATAATTTAAAATAATGAAGTGGTTTAGGGGAAAATCAAATCATATCATAGGATAGAGAATAACTGAGGGAGTAGAGTTTTGGTCAACCAAGGAAAGCAGGGAAGGCCTCTAAATTTGGATAATATGAGCTGAAATCTAAATGTAATAAAGGATATTATGGGGAAACCAATGGAAGGAATGTTCCAGATAGAGGATACAGAAAGTGGAAAGATTCAAACAGTAATGATTTTAGCCTGCACTTTAACTGCATAGTTAAAGAAGGAAGCACAGATGTCAGGACTGAATTTTGTGTATATGTAATAGAATTTTGGAAGAAATACAGATAAATGAATAATAATGAAAAGACATCGAGGCATATCTACACTGTCTTCCCTTGCTTATATATGCTTCTAAAGACTGGTGTACCTTAGTAATCTGCCCATAGCAAACTGAGTTTTTCTATATTCACTCACTGCCTAGAAGATGTCTCCCAGTTCCTCTGTAAAATCTTTCTATATGCTGATGACTCCCAAATCCATATTTCATCCAGGACTTTCCAATGAATACAAGACCATTTTCCATTAATTGTCCATTTGAATATCTCAGAAGCAACTCTAATTCTTTAGTCTCTAACTTGACCTTCAGAGAGCCACTTCATCGTACTCATTGTACTTGGACGTTCCTGGGCCACATTATCTGCAGCAGTGCACCATAACAACTAGAAGAGGCAGGGAACTTCACTAACACATGTCAGGTAACATCACTTCTGTGTTATTATGGAAGGTTTATGTGATGTATGAAACATGTGTTTTTGTATAGTTATATGAAACCAGTATATAATAATGCCAGTTCTCATCTGTAGTTACATACAAGAGGGACTACTGATTCATTATAGTGCTCAGTCCTAATTTTTACTCTACTTAAAGCAACTTTAACTTTAAGCACCTTACTTGAGTTAGATCTGCAGATGTGTACAGATAGTACCATATTTTTATGCTGCACATAATCATACTATTCAGTATTAACTCTCTATTGTAATGTGTAAATAATAAAAAACATTAGGGAGGGGGGCAAATTCTTCATTACTCCCGCACAAAACACAATTCTCTCGAGTGTTTCCAGTGGTAGCGGATGACTCTCATTACTTCACTGCATATGCCAAAGAACGAAGAGGCCACTGATGTTCTTCCCCCATAGTCAACATCTGTTGGAATTTAGTAAGTCCTATCATCCATACCTCAAAAATATATCCCTCATTAAATTACTCTCACCACATCCACTGCTAGAACTCTAATTTAATTCATTACACTGGTCAACAGTGAGATCATAACTGACTTAAAAAGGCCCTAATCTGTAGTATCTTGGTGTGCTGAACATGAATATAACCCTGAAAAAAAATGTTTTTAGCTCTTATTTTGAAGATATTTCATATAATTTATTTTATATGTTTCATCGTCTAAATTTATCCAGTAGAACTGCAACATCCTAAATCAGCCTAGAATGATGTAATATTGCATCACATTACATAATACCATCGTGCATACATCATCCAGTTGATTGCATCATTTTCTGATGCAATGCAGTACTACTGGCAGACAGCTGCTAAAGTATGCTGTGCACTATATAAAACCCTGTCGGAAAGGTTGAGCATTGAAAATATTTCAGACTTTGTGCGAGACAATTTAAGCTACTGTCCCATAGAATTGTTATTATTATATCCATTTAGGCACAATACAGAACAGTCATGCCTCGAAAGTGCGTTAATAGTGTGGACAATTTCTGCTCTATTTGTGGGGAAGTGACATTTGCCAACCAGAAGAAAAGGATGACTTCTCAAGTGAGGAAGGCTTATCATCTTTACTTTGGATGCAAGGTTGGTGACCAAGACAGGCCTTGGGCCCTGCACAGATGCTGTGCTACGTGTACAACACAGCTTTCACAGTGGTTAAATGGCAAAAGACCAACAACGCCGTTTGCAGTCCCCATGGTGTGGATAGAGCCAAGTATCAACATAAAAGACTGTGACTTCTGCTTGGTTCCTCCTCTTTCCAGCAGAATAGCGAAGCAAAAGAAGTCGAGAATAGTCTACCCAAACATTCTGTCTGCATTGAGATGACTTATTCAACAACTTGGTGCAGGGTGATGTGAAACAAGCATGGAATGCTTTTCATCCAGTGTCTACAAACTTTCTTGGGAATGTTAGGGCAGAAAACTATAAGGAACTAGTAAAAGACATGCTGATGCAGTATCAGACACTTGGCTGCAATATGTGTCCAAAGATCCACTTCCTTCATTCCCATCTGAATTTCTTCCCTGAAAACTGGCATGGTTAGTGATGAACATGACAAACATTTTCATCAAGATATTGCATCAATGGAACAAAGATACCAGGGAAAATGGTCCACTACAATGCTGGCTGACTACTGCTGGACACTCCCTAGAGATGCTCCTGAACAGCTACACAAGAGACAAGCGAAGAAATCTAAGAAGTAGTCTATGATTTGATTTTTTACAGGTATTAACCATAGATCTATTACTATTGGCATGCATTTTGCGATGTAAACATCTACTTATTGCAGATTACAAAAAATCTAGAGCCAAAATTAGAATTTGACTGTCATATTCATGTTGAGCACATAAAAATTTATAGGAAATGACTAATTTTATTTCAGTGATATGACTTTTGTAAAAATTTGTTGACCAGTGTTATCAATTTAATGTGCACTATTTTAACAGACTCCTGAAATTGAGTCATTTAGGTTGAGGTTTTTCAAAAGAGCCACAGAATTGTGTTTTCTTCCTGACACAGTAGCAATCTTTTAGAAGCAAACTCTTTCAGTCTTTATCTGCCTTTGATCATTTTTCCAGTATCTTCAAATTACTATTTTTTTCAAGTTTCTATAATTGTTTTCCATATGAAGAATTGTCTGAACTTGCCACACCACATAACAGTGATCGATTTAACACATAAATCAAATTATCAGAAACACAGATATACACTGAAAAAGGTTGAAGTAGGAGAGACATTAAAATTCAAAAATTATTTTTCCTTCTGACTAGAAGTCTAGAGTAGACTGCAAATTCAATATCCTGAAAGACTTTCCATAATCTACCCACTGCCTAAATGTTTGGTCTCACTTTTTTTAAAAAGATTTAATTATTTATGCATACAATGCTGGGGTACAGGCCAGAGGCATGGAGCGGTGAGAGGGTTCACCAGAGACAGAGTGGGGAGCAGAACAGGCAGATCGAAGGAAACATACTGCTGAGGGGAGCAGCGGGCGAGGCAGGAGAGGTCTGCTGCGCCATGTGGGAATCTCCCCTGCCGGGCGTCGAACTCTCATCGCTGCTGCTGAGAGCTCCACAGCACAGCGCCTAACCACTGCGCCACCAGGAAGGCCCTGGTCTCACTTCTTTACATTCTCCTCTTCATATACCATGCCATATTCATTAACAGCCATCTCAGATAACAGATTGCCAAATGACAGTTTACCACATCTTCCTCCTCCAAAATGAATTAAGATTTTTTTAATGTCTTTCTTCCATTCAAATTACATGCTCAGTGTGAGAGAGTTTCCTGTATTTCCACACACATCCAGAGGAGGGTCTTATTCACCTTAGGATAATTCTGTTCTCCACAATGATAAGCTTAGGCTAATCCATTTGGAAGACTGTAGAAGCATGTGAGGAGAGGTTTGAAGAGTTTCTGAAAACATTCCCTCCATATTCTAAAATTCAAGAATTCATTTCCTACCCCCGAACTTGAATGAAAAAGTTCTGATAGCTAGTGGCATTCATCCTATCATACAAGGTAAACTGACATTCAAAGGGTAGATCAAAGGTTAATAAAAACACACTGAGGAAAAACAATTTAAAAAGGAAGAATTCTGATTCTTGCTTATGGGATTTGTTGTGAAAAGTATGTGGATTTCCTTTTGGGCTTTTGATTCTGTTCCATGATTTGTGTATCTATTTTGATGCCAATACTATATTATTTTAATTAATTGTGACCAATAGTATAGCTTAAAGTCAGGTAATACGGTGCCTCCATTTCTTTCCCTCTAGCTCAGGATTGCTTTTGCTACTTGAAGCGTATTATGGTCCCATGTAAATTTTAATATTTTTTGTCAATACTTTGTTCAAAAGAATAGTCTTAGTATTTTGATGGGGACTGATTTAAATTGCTATTTGTTTTTGGTACAACAGTCATTTTGTCTACACTGACTGACATGAGTGTGGAATATCTTTCTATCTTCTTATGATGCATTTGAAATTCTTTAATAATATCTTATTGTTTTCATAATATTAAGTCCTTCACCTCCTTGGTTAGTTCTTATGTATTTGATCATATTTCTTTTTATGTCAACTCTTTGAAGACAAATACTGTCTTTGTTCATTACTGTGTCCTCAGTGCCTAGAACAGCAGTTAACAGAACCTCACAAATGTTATAAACTGGAAAACAGCAGAAATGATTCAATTTGGCTAGAAACAGCTTTAATGATGAAACTCATTCTTCATTAGAATAGAAATCTTCCCAATTTACATTATAAAACAACTTTCCTCATAAAAGAAAAATGTCAATAATATCATCTGAAGTCCATATTAGTTTATATATTATTATTATTATTATTATTATTATTATTATTATTATTATTATTATTTTGGGTGTTTTTTTTTTGTTTTTTTGTTTTGTTTTTTTTTTGCTATTTATCGTTCTTTGGAGACTTGTTCTCTCCAAAATATTTGTATATGAATTTTCACAACAGTCTCTTTCTTGAAAAATAGGTTTAAAGGTCGTTTTCCATCACTTAAATTCCTGGAAACAAATCTGTTCACTTAGGTGAAGAACCAAATACTACCATCTTACCATTATTCAAAAGAATTGCATTTTTATTAAATGCTATCCAAATAAGGTTTTGTCCCAATCAGATTTTGCAAATTAATACTAGCTTATACGCCCAGAGACCAAACCAAATAATTTAGATAACACAGAAATTCTTCATTACTTTAATGTTTAACCACATCAGAAGAACTATGTCTGAGTGATAGAAATTATACCTTTTGTTTGTGTGAAGGGATCTGTTTTCTAAAGCACTTTCCACAAAAAAAGTTAAAGGCCAGTATAAAGACAGATTTCTTACATTAATCATATAAATACAATATGTAGAATCTGCTTAGAATTTCTTGCTTTGGTATTATCTCTAAAAGCTTTGGAGTCCTTTATCTTAGTTACAAACGCTATAGGGTAATAGTGCAAGAAAATTAAAACTCAATGCTCATTACGGCACTGTGCTCTAGCTCTACTTTCAATGCACCCTCTCTCCACTCCCTGTCTCATTCCCTCTGTGACACTTCCTCTGTTTCATCCTAAATTATCTAGTGTCGTTTCCACAATTAAAACTTAGTCTGGTGCCTCCCTGGTTGCGCAAAGGGTTAAGTCTCAGCATCATGAAGCTATCAGCAACTACTGCAGCATGAGTTCGATCCCCAGCCAGGGAGCTTCCCACATGGTGCAGCAGACCTCTCCTGTCTCACCTACTGCCTGTTCTGTTCCCCACTCTGTCTCTGTCTCTGGTGAATCCTCTCACACCCTCTGGCCTACACCTCAGTTCTTACGTGCATAAATAAATAAATCTTAAAAAAAAAAAAAGTCTGAGAGGGACAAATGAACCCTTAATTTATCAGCAATTTTTTTGACTCTTCTTTTTGACCTTGGTTTCCATTTCTATTCCATCAGGCGTATTAGAACACTCCTTTTAAGAGTAGCAAGGGAGCAGACTGAGGCACAAGCTAAGTTTGTAAAAAGAACACTAACTTACAGTTTTAATGATGTTCTTCATTGGTTCCAATTACACATTTCACCCTTACTCCCTCATTCTCCCCCTGTAATTTAACCACTATTTTCTCTTTTTTAATCCTGAAAATAGTGATCACTTTAATACTCAAAATTACTCTGTAGATCTCCATTCCATATTGACATATAAATATGGTGCAGGACACAGAGTTACTGCTTGAGGAAATAAAGTATTTTGTATTCCACTTTAAGACTCATTTACAAACCAAACTATAAGACTTGCTGACATGGAAACTTGAAATCTCTTTTAGAAAAATAAATTTCTCTTTCCTAATTAGCCTCATAGGTTGATTTTATGGCTTCGCTGCTTTGCTTGGTTTTTGGTCAAGTCACACTAGAACATGATGACAACATGATACCCACATACAACTGTGGCTTACCTATTACTACACAAATGGGGTGTACAGGAATGTCAGTGCCGCCTTGTCACCGATATGCTCTGAAGCATTTTAATCATAGACCAGATCACAAATGGAAATCCATGACCTGGCACAGGTCTGTGTATCTGTGTGACCTCAAAAAGCTGGAGTCTGAAACCCGCCACTAAGGACCGAATGCTACAGTGCAGGAAACCACACTAAACAAAATCAGAGGAGAAAATATTGCCAAAAGACAGTAACTTTCAGACTGACTTTCACATGACAATCTCATTGGGTGCAGTGTATATCCCCGACTGCCTTTTTATTAGGCTGAAGTTGGCCTAATTTATCTAAATTTCCCTTCAATACCCATCAGAGAATTTATATAACAAAGAAGCTGTTGTTTAATGAATAACAACATTATTAATGTAACACTATAAGGTAAAATGACATCATGATCTCTGCAAATGATCTCTGCAAATACCCCATGCGATTACTTGACAAATATTAAATAAATAGCAAAGAAACTCAAGGATGCCACAGCCTTTGGTCGTCCCATATGAACTCATTCTGGTAAAATCCAGAACCCGGTGAAACCTCAGGTGAGCCTGCTGCTTACAGATATCAGCATTCCTTCTGGCACTTCTACAATACCTGACCAATGAGACCAACAGGTCACTCCAGACAGCAGTCTCAATGACATGAGGATCTCTCCTTAGGAAAGGACATTGATTGAAGCCCTGATTACCTCATGGGTGATGACAAATAGTGGACACCAGAATTAAGTATATCCATTTATTGGATTGTCTACTGGCAAGCTAAGGACCTGGGAAACTCTCCTGACCAATTAAATAGGTGTCCAGTGTTAGGGTTTCTAAACTTCTTGGATTTTCCTAAGGCCTAGAGAAAGCCATTCAACATGAATGACAAAATACAAAAATAGTATTTCATTAGTCATACCCTCCACCTCAAATTCAGCCGGTATAATGGATGATGATTTTAACGGCCATGAACATAAATTATTCAAAACTCTGCTTAAAGTTTCTTAAATTCCTTTAATTCTAATTAAATTAACTTCAAATCTACTTCAGCCACCCACCTTAGATTCAACATCATCCAAAGCAGCTCTGTCTCTAGCATCTTTAACATTAATATCCTGCTTTCTGACCACAGCCTTCAATTCTTCCAGCTCTCTTGTGTATTTTAATCCATTTCCATTCTAACCTTATTGGCAGTAGAGTCAGTGGTTAAACATGTGGGCTCTTAAATCAGGCAGTTTGGATCCACATCCTGGATCAGTTGCTTCCTAGCTCTGTAAACTTAGACAAGGACTCAATTTCCTCATAAAGAAAATGGAATTATGTTTAATCTCTGATACTCAACATACCTACCATGATTATTATGAAGATGAAATTAGATAATCTGGAACATTTAGCACAGTGTAGGGATGGCACATAGTAGAGGCAAAATAAATTTTTTTGCCCATTTATCCATTAAGTTTGTTAATTTTCTCTAATTTCTTCCATAACCAGTCTAAAATCTGTACTTTATTGGTTTTTTTCTCCAAGTAAGACATAGAAAAATTTAGCCAACTAACTACTCTGCTCCATGCCAAGAATGCTATTAACCAAAGGATAAATATATAATATTAACTATCAAAAATAGGAGACTCTCAAAAGATATGTTATGCTATGGTTCAGTAAAACTTTTAACTCTAAATATCAAAAACATATTACAAACTACATTCTTCAATATCCTATATCTCACCTTTCTGTAATTTTTAACAGTAATTCCTTCTCTTTGAGACCTTGTTTTTCTATCAGTTATCACACTTCTCCCCTATATTTTAATAATCCTCTCTCACATCTTCCTAAATTCACCATAACATTTGCTGAGTCCAAAGCAATAGAAAAAATGGAGAACCACACACAATATTGTTGAAGATTTAATAGTTATAAATCAAGTTCAAAGAATCTGCTGGTTCTACCCAAGATGGAGAGTAGTCAGATTTACTATCCTACCTGAAACAACCTTCCAAAAAAAAAAATTACTAAAGAATAATACAAAAATTGTTCTACAGGACCTTGGATAGCAATCAACAAATAACAGTGATCCCTAAGGGGGGGGGGGTAAAAATGAGGTGAGCCCTACAATTCCTATACTATCTTGAGAGAGTTCTCAGGCCACAATATAAAGGAGAATGCAGGAGAAGCCCAGTGTAGTTCCTAAACTGTGGAATAGAGCTGAGAATTTAGGAAAATAGGCTGTTAGAGTTCACATGTCAGAAAACCAAAGTGAAAACAAATGCACAGAAACAGAACATGCATTGGTGTCTGCAGAATATTTCCACAAGTACTAAGCAGTACATGCACTTGAGGAAACTACCTAAATCCAGGGTCCAGGGACAGGAGTGGGGGTAGCATCAGGAACAATGCCTGACTAAAACAGGGTGAGGAAGAGGGCAGTTAGCCATCACCCAGACAAAGAAAACTCATTATTCACAGGTGATTAGGTAAAATGCTCTGGAAGGCCTTGCTCAGCAGAGAAAAGGAAAAACTGCTCCTAGACTGAGCACAACTAGTTGTGACAGAAAAACTAGAAAAGACTGTTTCCAAGTAATCTAATTATTTCATAGAAGGAAATCCAAAAATATTTCTAGAAATACAGTATTCAAAGGCATAAAGTCACAATATATGGCATCCATTCAAAGATCACCAAGCTTGCAAATGAGCAGGAAAACGTGACCCACAATGAAGAGAATCAATATAAGGAAATTGATGGAGAGTTGATACAAGACTTAGAATTACTAGAAAATGACAATAAAATGGTAATAATAACTGTTAAAAAATAAAAATGACCAAGATCTAACTTCTAGAGATTAAAAAATACAATGGCTGAGATGAAAAGTCTAACGCACAGAACTAAAGACAGATCAAACATAGCAAATGAAAAAACTAATACATTTGAGAACATAATAGAAACCAGTAAAAATGTAACACAGAAAGGAAAAATGAAATAGCGTTGGTTAACTATGGAACAACTTCAAGCAATTTATATATAAACTTAACAAAGAATATTTATGAAAATTCCACTCACCAGCAGAATACAAGATTCTTTTCAAGAGCAAACAGCCCATATGCCAAGATAGACCATAGCCTAAACCATGAAACAAGACTCAATAATTCAAGAACATTAAAGTCATAAAAAGTATGTTCTCCTACCACAGTGGAATTAAATTAGAAATCAAACAGAACAATCTCTGGATAATCCTCAAATATTTAAAGAATAATAGCACACTTTAAAATAACCCATGGATCAAAGAATAAATAAGAAACATTAAAAAAGTTTTTAACCAAATGAAATTAGAAAAAAAATCAGAAAGTACTAGTGGGGAAATGTATAGCATTAATACATAGGACAAATGTCTATATATATATTAGAAGAGTTGAAATCTATGTATGACCTTGGTTGGTTTTGACATTAAGAAATTAGAAAAAAGAGTAAATCAAATAAAACCTAAAGTAGAAGAAAATAGTAAAGGCCAATATCATGAACATAGATGCAAAAGCTATAAAACAAAACTTTATTAAATAGAATGTATATATGCATATATAAAGGAATAATACATCGTGAACAAATATATATAAAGAATATATCATATGACAATCCACGCAATTAATTATATTAACAAAATTAAGAAAAAAATTATAATCTTAATAGTGCTAAAAAACTTTTGACAAAATCTAACATCCATTAAAAGTTAAAAATAGTTAAACATAAAATTTAAAAAATCAGTTAAAAATTTTAAAAATCTCACCAAATTAGGAATAGGTAGGAGCCACCTCAATCTAACAAAGGCCATCCAAGCAAAAAAAAAATCTAACAAATTCTTAATAGTCAAAGACTATTTTCCTATTATCTATATGCTCAAATATAAGGTAAATTTATTTTCCCCAAAAATGATCCCTCAAAATTGAATGAGTCCACATAAATTCAATCCTCTCAAAGGCTGTTTTCTCATTTCCTTTATCTTAAGTAGCATTTTAAGAATTGGAAAAAGACATGTCCAAAATTGCCTTTAACCGTGTTAATTTTATGTGTAGGTATATGTTCAGATAGGTAGGTAGGTACATAGATAGATAGATAGACAGACAGACAGACAGACAGGCAGGCAGGCAGGCAGGCAGACAAATAAGAGTTGACATGACTGAAACAGTAAAAACAATGGAATCATGGCAAATGAATAGATGGAATAGTATTCTTAGAGTCCGACCACACAATTTCAAGTGTGGAAATTGTGTTAAACAAGATCACTTTTAAAAGCAATACAATGAATGGCTATATTGTGGAGATTAACCAAAATGCTAAAAGTCTTAATGTTATGTAAATGAATACTTATATTTTGGGATAAAATTTCCAGTAACAGCATCATAGAGACACAGAAAATTATAGATGATAGTTTCTGAAAAGCTTGTGACTCAGAAGAAGTTTTCCAATGATGAAAAACTAATGAGATTGTTGAAATAGGAGGTTTTAAATAGCATTTTAAAATAATTTATTAAAATATATGTCTTTATAATTAAACTGGCCTTATAATAGGAAAAACGGCAATTATGCATTTACTGTTGATTTATATCAAGCATAAAAGGCATACTATATTATTATTTAAAGGGTAAAGGATTATATGTTAAGTGAAAAATGTAATTAAATAGTATATAATGTATTGTCATTTTTGTAATGGGAAAAACGTATATACTACACTAATGCTGGCTAAGATAGCCACCAACACATTCACTGTGGTTATCACTATGTGGTGGAATAAACTGAAGGGTAATGTTTTTATTTCATTTTTTTCCCTCTCTATCCAAATTTCCTACAATAACCATCATAATTTTGAAGTTAGAAAGAAAAAAATCAACATCTTTCTTTGAATCCATGTCTACTCTCTTCCTCATTATTTAATCTACAATAACAGATGTATTTGTCTAATAATATGTCATTCATTTTTTAACATCTTATCCTAGTATATTACTTTTGATTTCTATCTCTACACTTTTTAATATGTAAGGCTGTATTTTTTAAATTGGTTATTAAAAGAAAAAAATCCAGTATTGTTTATGTTCAATTTATAATAATACACTTTGTGAATAAAGTGAACCCAATGATCAACATTTTTTAATTTCTAATAATATGTAACAACTGCAGTTGTTGTATCTCAAATTTATCAGAGTTTAAGTTATTCTTAATTATTAGATGAGAATCTAGTGTTGAGGATTAACTGGAGAAACAGCAAACGACATCATCTGTTCTGCTGCCCCAAATGACCCAGAAATCAAGCTTTATTTCCTTCCTTGATTGTGTGAAACTGTATGTATGTCTTTTGAAGTAAGATGGGGAAACCTAAGACCAGAGACTAGCAGGTCTTCACGGAAGCAGAAGGTCCCAGAGCAGCAGTCATGGATAGCAAAGGATTTACTAACAATGGCTCGTGAGTGTGTATCTTATTTTAAAATCTGTATCTCTGCATTCTCACTGAATGTCCTCTATTATTTCTTAAAGTTTATTTTGGTTCTCTGCTTAGCTTCTTAGAGATGAAAGGTAGAGAAGGATAGTCTGGTGAGATTTTTTTCCTCAACTTCTTGTGTTTACTACAGCTCTGTGAAGTTTACTAATTTTTTTTCCCCATTTTTGATTTTAGTGTATTTATTTAGTCTCTTAAGGTCAATGATTTTATGGACATTTCATTTAAATAGAATATTCTTTTGCTAAATTTCTCTTCTATCTCATTTTTCTGCCTTTTCTCCACCCCAATAAACAGGAAGAGAGTCTAACAACAAATTCCTCAAAGAAGCAAACTGATCAGCCAATTTGCACTTTTGGTTGAGTCACTCTGTGAACAAGACCTTATTTCACAAGGAGATTAAGATCTTCATGAAGACTCAAAACTAGTTGGGAAAGGGGTAATTAGGGTGTGAATCAAAACTGAAGTGATAATTCAGAAACAGGAAAAAACAAAATAGAAAATGGAATCATGGAGATTTTGGCCTTTCAAGAAAGGGGAAGTATTTAATGAGAAGGTTACCAGAGCATTCAAGACTGGAGAAAGAAAATGAAGGTGAGGGTAAAGGCATGAATACTGGCTAACCAAGAGCAATCTTGCAGAGAGGAAACTCTGTTTAGATAGTAAATGTGAAGGGCTTTTTGAAAGGAAGATCATATCACTGACTTTATTAGAGAGTAAAAAGCAGATTCTTAGGGATTATGTTGATAAATGATCTAAAGACCAGACCTAACCACATGGCCTCATATATAGCAGTGTCAGTTTCCCCCAAAAGGGTCAGATAAGCTTTTTCCAGTATTCCCAGAGTAAGCCTCTAGGCACGTTGGTATAGAAACTAGCAGCCAGTCAAGGCCCTATTAACCTTGGGAGGTCTATTACCATTGTTTAAAGAATGCAGGTTATTTTGAGTTAAGAACAGTGAGGACCTTCCCTGAAGGCTAGGAGATGCTTCCTTCCTTACAGAAGTCTTTCCAACTCCCTAACCAAATAAGGGCGAGATGACTGAAAGAATGTAGATTAGAAGGTCTCATTCCTTTGTAGGTTTATGATGATGTCTTCTCTAAGAGTCTCAACTTTACCTTCCAAGTAAAGATGAGGTAACCTCTCCTCTATTTGCCTGTTAAGTGAAGTCTCCTCCTCTCTCCCCCTGACACTCCTGGCCTATAAATGCAGGCTAAATATCTCTCATCTACTGCATTATTCTTTAGAATTTACAACCATGTGAATTCTCCATGTGTGTTGTTATAACGACTGTTTATCCTCTGCTGGTCCACCTGATGCTGTTTTGATTATTTACTCATTCCAAGAAGAACCCAGAGAGATACAGGGTTATTTCCTTTGAGCTCTAATAGACAAATTATTTTAATAAATTATGTGTCATAGTAAAATCATTATTCTTACTTCAGATTGGTTACTAATTGAGAAAAGAAGAAAAAGAAAAAGAAAAAAAGGCTGTAAAAAGAAGAGTAGTCAAGAAAACTCATTAGAAACCTATTCACTAATATAGCTATGAAATAATGGAGCCTGGATTAGGGTGCTGATATAGTGAAGCAGAGACAGTCTATCAAGAAAAAAAAAATCAGGGACAAATATAATAATTGGTGACTGATTCCGTTACAGTAATGGAAAGACTCTAAAGAGCTGAAAATATCCTCAATTATCAAAGGGAGACAAGGTCACAGGGTTTGTATCTTGCTAATTTTTGGTTTTCTAAGCACTGCCTGCTAATCTTTAAATGGACTTTGTTATATTGACTTAGAAGTGGTACCAAAAAAGAAAGAAAGAAAAAAGACCTTTCCTGGGCACTCATTTATAAAGGACTATTTACAAAAACAACACAAAAGGGTTTTCAGGAAACACTAAAAAAATATTTTCAAATAGAGAAAGTTGACGATTCCCACTAGTCCTTAAATATATATCAAGTCAAATGTTACCTTTTTAAAATGTCACATTTAGATGACATTAAGATTCTTCATATGTTTCTAACAATTGTTTTCACTTAAGTTCAAATAAAGATATATGTGTATATTTTCCATCATTTCTTCTGGCTGTACATGCATAGCCTCTGAGTTTTAACTGTCCTTTTGAAGTTTAAGTGGAATAGGCTATACACTGTTTTCGCCGATATCATTTTAAAACTGTCTGACCCATTATTACATAAAGATGAGCGTTTCACTTAATAAAGCCTTAGAGTAACACAATTTGCTACACCATAATTAAAGATGGACACATCTGTTCCATTTTAATTCAAACCCCTTTGAACATAATTACATAAAGCTGCAAGAACAGAATTTCTCAGTCTTAGAAATATACTATCAAAAAAAAATCATTCTGTCTGCAGAAACTACATGGTCAAAGGACAATTTGTAAAATGAAGTCAAATAGATGTCTCTCACTCTGCATCAAAGCATGAAATAAATCTAAGACCCCAGATTAAAGTAATGTCCCCATATGAAAGCCATAATTAGTTAAGAAAACCCAGGTGATGGACAATCTTTATAGAAAGTACTAGCATTCCATCCTTGTGGAGGGAAGCTATATATTCTCTTAGTCCAAAGAGAGAGAAAAAAGAAAAGGACAAATATTTTAAAAAGTTAAAGGAAAATAAAAACGAGATATTCAAATACAGGTGTTCCCTTTAAACCTCTCACCAAATTTTTGGTCACATTGATTTAACAGATTTTTCTTAAAAATGGTATATTCTCTTTTTAAGGGCTTATCCAAAATAGGTTCTGTGCTAATAATAATCAGATATATAAAGAAATAAAGCAGAGGTAAAGGAAACCCTAATATTTCAGAATGAATTTCACAGAATTTAATAACTTGAGTTAAATGGTAAGTCATGCACACAAAAGTTCCTGAAATGTAGACTTATTCTGTTTTATTTATGTTTCCATATCCTGAAGATGGCTTAATGAGGAGATGCAATCAGGATTAGCTAAGCAGTGAGAACTTGGAGGGAACTGGGTGGCAGTAAGATTTATATAAATATTTGCAGAGACTGGGAAGAGCAGATGCTCATATAATCCAGACAATGTGTGTGCACTTCATTTTAAAATAAAACAGTTGAAAGCCAAAATATAATTAATCAAGAGGAAATGCTTTAATCAGCATCTTCCAAATCCTAAAGCACTGCTGAAAAGATTAAAGAAACATAAAAGAAATTAAAATATGATATTCAAAAGGAAACCAGAATTCTATTCCTGACATTCTCCTTTATTTCAGATGTGGGGTAGAACATGTAATTAATACATATTTCCAATTTCTGTCAACGAATGGAATTTCCTAGGTGTTTAAGGTACTAACTACATCACCTGTGACTTACTACATAATTTACCATGTGGTAATGACAGGTCTCTCCATTATTAATTTACTATGAGAAATGTGCCTGCTTGCCCTTATTTCCAGTAGTTTTTTCTAAATAGAGATTTTCCAATGGAAGAGGACAGCAAATTTACATATGTGCCAGTTTTATCTTAATGTTAACCTACATAGATTTAAAAAATGAAAGTTGTATTTCAAGAAAGGAATACATCAAATCTATGCAGATATTCAATTTTGAGCATATAGACCCTAAATAAATGTGACTGACTTGAACTCAGTTTTGGTCTCAGTTCTTCTAAAATCAACAAGATATTCTCTGGCTATTATTTCTGTTGATTTCTGTCTAAGATTTGATGAGCTGCTCAATGTGAACCTATAATTACTACTAAAACTCGGAGAAGAACAATTTAAACGGGATTTTAAAACAATGTCTCAAGGAAATAAGAAGCTTATGCCTTCATGGCAAGTTCAAAATATATAAACATGTAAAGTTTGGAGCATTTGCTATTTCCACAAAGCTTTGGTGGTGAGAGGAATTATTTCATATGTACCACCAGAATATTATAAACAGTTTCTGGCAAAAAATTATTCCCTACAGATGGTTAACAGTTAATTTCTCATAATTTCTGAAATAACTATTAAATAGAACTTATGCCTGATTATAATTTCTAGCAGAATTTTTTTTTAATCCAGTAAATTCCTGCCACAAAATCTCTAGTACTTGGGACTAGAAATCTTGAAATCTTAAAGATTTGATCCTGCAAAAATGTTGCTGAAATTATTTCTATTGAAATGCCAGGGAGAGAAATTTCTTACTAAATATCCCTTCTATAAATAAATCTCAATAATAGACTGTTTGATGTACCTGAAGATATTGTCAAATTTAGGCTGAGAAAATGAAAGCAGCTATGGGAATAATCTCTTCTAAGTTTCATCATAGTAAATGCAACTTTGAGGGGCAGCTACCTACACATTTCCTTCTTGTTTCTAGCTCTTTGATATTCTGTTCTAGCTAAAGAACAAAATACCAACCAGCTACTATATAACTGAACAGAAGACAAAGAGTCTTCTATTTGTCTCTAGATGGCTTATTCTATTATTACCAATATTTCTGGAGTGTTTCCATACAAGATTTGTATATCAGTATCACTCTTTATCAGATGGGACTTTATTACTCAAATTAGTGATTTACACATTACAAACTCAAGTAAATGAATTGCAACCAAGTGCAATGATAATGTTTATTAAGAATATGGCTATTTTTGTCAATAGACTCACGGGAGAGATAAGGCACAATATCATCATAAGAAGGTTCTCTTTGTTCTGTCCTTTTTCTCATTTCATATCAGTACACCACAGAAAGGGGCATACAGTTTAATTATTGTCTGTTATTCAATTATTGTTTGTTGAATGTCATTATCGTCATCAACCATCTATCACTTGGCGTAAGAAATCAGAAATTAAGTTCTATTGGAGATCCTAAGAAGAGGACATGACATCTGGAGACCTGAGTTTCACTTGGCATTATGTTGCTTTGTAGCAGTATGCAGAAGCTGTGCCTGTAAGATGAGGAAACCGGTGTACAGATAGGCCAACCCAAGCATTTACACCTTGGGCATTGTCAGCAGCAAGACAAGGCATAAGGGAAACCTCACACGGAAATCACTCATGACTCTGTAACTGTATTCTTTAATAAGGCCTCCCCTTACCATACATGACTATTTATATGTAAATATAAATAAATATCAAATTTTTAAATTTTATTTCTCAAGCACACAAGCCAACTTTTAAGTACTCATTGCCCCCATGTGGCTAGTGACTTACCAGTAAAAAAGAAAATTCCACATGAATCACTATGATATATCCACTAGTTCCTGGACCTGGGGATGATAGCAAAATTAGGAACCTGCAAAGCTATCAAACTTTCTAATGGATTTAACAATCATTTGTATACAGCTTTGCTTTATTTTGTTTTTTAATTATGGCTCTTAGGCTTTTTTTTCTGACAATGAAGAAAAACATGCACATGATTCTGCATCATTTTCTTTTTCAATAAAAATACTAAAGACTGATTGATCTATCTATCTATATTCCCCAATGCTAAAGCATTTCTCAGTGGTCATGCAGAGGCCCCAAGGCATATGCTTCTATAGTACTGTAGCGAATATTTGTTTCAAAGATCATTTACTCTAGCATATTAGTTGCTAATAATAAATTACACACACTCCACAAACATCTTTTTAAGTAAAAACTCTCAAACCTAAGTGGTATTCATACTAGTATACACACAAGTAATCTCAGAATGACCTTAAAGAATGTGACTTAGATTTTAAAATACTTAGTAAATGACATACAATTTTATATTACCTTTTACTATTTAAGGTAGAGAATGAAAATAACAAGCAATATCTGAGTAATTATAGAACATCACCATTGCTTTTATACATACCAAACTGTATATATTTAAATAAACGGAATCCTTCCTCAAGTGGTTAATTTTAAGAAAACTAAATTGTCTTTAGAATCTCTGTAATACTTTGTGAATAGATTATTGGTGTCAGATTGTAACATTTTTGAGGATATAGTGTTGGGGTATATGAAAATAACTCAATCAGCTAGTGCCACATCTGAGTCATCATTGTGTAGTTACAACCAAGGTAAAAATAAAAAGCAATAAGACATTTTCTTTCTTTGTGAAGAATAATAATAATGAAGTAGTATTTAATAAGCATTCATGAAATATTAAGAGAGAGAGAGAATTTGACATAATTATTCTGGTCTTCATAATTATTTCATCTCATAGATGAGGAAACAGCTTTACACAAAAGCATCAAAACTTCCTAAATGTCACAGAGCAAGAACATTGTTGAACAAGGATTCAAACCCAGAAATATCTATCTTGTGTAAATCTGGGATGCTAAGGTAAATTCTCAATGAGAAATTTCAAAAATAATTTTCCTATTTATAATTCTTTGTATTCCACAATTTATGTTATGAAAATTTATATTCTATCATGATTCAGTTTAATATTTACTTCACATTTTATCATGTAAATCTTAAAGTATATGTAAGTTATGAACCTATTTTTCAAATATCTTGATTAATTTTAATGCAGAAAATCTACAAGCCCTTCAATAAAAATTAGAGTTCAAATAATTAGTTATTATAATGAAATATTAAATCGTTAGTTTTTATAAATTTAACTAGATACCTTAATTTTTTACTTTTTAATTGAAAAGTATGCACACTTCCATTTAAATTTCCAATATGAAAAAAAGTAGAAAATCATTTACTTTGTTAGTATGCTTATAAAACACTAACAAAATTTAATACAAAGCATTAAATTTGCTAATCTAGTATGCAAACATTGATTCCAAATGAAGTTGGCATTTAGTTTTAAAATCTAACTTAGAATGATTATCTCAGGGCCTCCCTGGTGGCGCAGTGGTTAAGCGCTGCATTGTGGAGTTGTCGGCAACGGCGAGGCAAGTTCGATGCCCGGCCAGGGAGATTCCCACGTGGCGTGGCAGACCTCTCCTGCTTCGCCCGCTGCTCCCCTCAGCAGTGTATTTCCGTTGATCTGCCTGTGCTGCTCCCTACCCTCTCTCTGGTGAACCCTCTTGCATCCCCATGCCTCTGGCCTGTACCCCAGTTTGTATGCATGAATAAATAAATCTTTTTTAAACAAAAGAATGATTATCTCACATATACTTCAGTAAGAGGAAGACTCACATAAATATTATGTACCACTGAACAATACCAATTAACATAAACCTAAGATAAAGCCATTCAGGTGGCATACAAATCAAAATGTAATTTTTATAGACAGTTTGTATCAATTGAGAAAACAGTTATTTAAATATGTGAGGCTACCTATTAGCCTTCAAAGTTCAAAGAAACCCTACCATATAATTACATCCAGCCTGGTGACTGGTATTTTACTTTATAAGAGGTTAAGAAAGCCCACAGATCATGATTGAGCACCAGTGATATCTCAGAAGAACAAGATTATAGAGAAGAGATCTTGGTACTTCAGAATATCTGTGCAGTTTCTGAAAACTAAAAAGATTTGAAACAGCAATTATTATTTGAAAAATGACCATAAATCAGCATTGAACATATCATTATGAATAATTTAGTTATTGTTTAACAACATGTACCTAACCACAAGCAACCTTTTTTTTTTAAATGGTGATTCTCTAAACCTTAAGTTCAGTCTCAGAGGCAGTGTTAACATATATTCCCTCTTATTTAGAGGTTTCCTTTCTATTGATGTGCCTTATCCCATTTAATCATGCTCCTAAATACCACTTCATGGCAGGCAATTAAGACTCTGTAAGTATTCAGAATATAAATCTGTGTACCCATTTCTTTTGAAACAAGAAAAGAAAATTACTTAGCTGTAATTCTTACTCTCAATGAATTGTAATTACAATGACTCTAAACCTTTTTAACTTAAGTGTTTCTCTAGTACATTTGAGATTGAAAAAAAAAAATTCCATCCAGCAAGTTAAAATCATTCAATGTCCTCACAAATAAGTTTGCAACTTCAATTCTTAAGGTCCAAAGTGTAAATAAAAGTATCAGTCTTACTTTTCAAGATAAGCCAAAAATGAAGGTAATTATAGTGATGACCCAAAAGATCAAGAAGAAAAGCCAAAACAAAACAAAATCACTTCAATTTATCTACATAAAGTATCTCTCCACTTAAAGGAATGACCATAAGTTCTTACCCCATAAATGGAAGCTGATCTTGTTAACATTTCTTTTACCCAAGAACTGTATGGTTTTATAATGTTCAAAGATTTACAGAGTGCTATGATGGATATAATCTAACTATGGATGATTCAGAATATCCTTCAGGTTTTTCCCTGCCCTAAGCACCATCTTTAAACACATACATCATTATCACTGCACAATCTTGTAGGTGTAAGACACATAGGAAATGGGAGTTTTTCTGTAAATACTTTAAAATCACCTGGGAATAAATCTTCTTTTAGTTTATTTAATGGACAATATCTCTTAGGCATAAAATCAAAGATCTGAACAAAAACTTACTGACTTTTTTAGGTATTGAGTAAGTACACAGGTCAACAGGATTTCAGGATATATAGAACAACAGTGTGTGCACACATGTATGCATGAGCGCACGCGCACACACACACGCGCGCGCACACACACACACACACACCATCCTGTACAGCACAGAAAGACTTTTAACATACTCTAATACACATAAGATGCCATATAGCCAAGAACTCACCAACACAATCTAGCTGCTGAAACTTCCGTCTCATCACTATAGCTGTAGTGACTCTTGGGTCTTCATTTAATTTTCACTGGTGAGGAAATAAATGTCCTGGATCTCCATTACCCCATTGCTTGAACCTTTGGTGCCATGAGTACCTTTATGTCCTACCCTCACTGTTGGAAGATGAGGGTGGAGATGGGATAGGAGACTGTTTTCCCTCCCACCTTCAGGCCCACTTCATAATGGGAGCCGTGTTCCAGAATCTTGGGCTGGAAATTAGAATATGTTTTCCCACAGAAAGAAAAGTCTGAATACCTGAAACTTCCCAGATAATTAGTATTGAATTTCAGCTACTTGATAGGATTTTGTGGGCTGGTCAAAATATAGTACCTCATATAACATCAATATTACTAGAAAAATGAAATCTGAGTTCTAATATAACTTAAATACTAATTTTTCAAATATATACTATTCATAATTTGGGGAATGTCTATAAATTAAAAATACAAAGAAATCAAAGTTAACACTCTATAAAAATCATATAGAATTTTACATCACTTTGGTAGTCATATGTTTCAAATATTTGCATTCACATAAGACTACATTGTAAATAGTAAAATCTGGAGAACAAGGAATTTTTAGGAGATATGAGAATTCAGGACACATATTAAAGTGTATGATCTCTTATTCCAACTCAGCTGGCTATTCTGTTTTCTCTCCTACAGACCTGATAACACCAGATACCTCTTCCTTTTTATCTTATCACTTTTGATTTTCTCCTTATTACTTTATGCTAATTGATATATTTATAAGACAAAATAAAACCTCTCTGTTCTACATTCCACTTTAGCCACTACTCCATTTATTTCCACCCTGTGCAGCAAAAGCCTTTGAAAGAATTGCATTTACTCATTTCTAATTACTTTCCTCTCATTCTCTCTTAAACTCACTTCAATCAAACCTTAAATACACCATTCTATCAAAACTGTTCCTGTCATGGTCATTACTAACTTCCTTGTTGCTCAATCCTCTTTGGCTTCTTTTCTGCCCTTGACATAATAGCGGCATTTAACACTTTAATCATTTCCTCCTCCTTGATATATTTTCCAGGATACCTCCCAGGCTTGGTTTTCCTTCTGTATGTCTTGCCACTTCACCTAATTCCTTGGTCGGTCTTCTCAGTCTAATTCCTTAGTGATCTAATGTAGCTCTAGGACTTTATGTTACCACTTTAAGATATTGTTCCATCATCTTGTGGTGTCTATGGTTTCTGCTTAGAAGTTTGGGGTTTTATGAATCATTACTCCCCTGTAGGTAATGAGTCATATTTCTCTTGCTTCTTTCAAAATATTCTCTTTGCATGTGATCTTCACAAGTTTGACAAGGATGTGACCAGATATAGTTTGATTTATATTTATCTCGATCTGTGTTTGCTTAGCTTCTTCAAACAGTAGCATCATATCTTTCACCAAAGTGGAGAACTTGTATACCACTTTTTTTTTTCAAGTATTTTTTCTGGCCCACTTTCCTCTCTTCTGAACGACAATTATAGCTCTGTAAGAACTTTTTATATGGTCCATATTCTTAAGTCTCTTCAAATTACTGAATTTTTATTTTTGCTGTATTAATATGAATAATTTCTACTGATCCACAGTTCAAGCTCACTGGCTTTTTACCTTCTCAAGGGATTAATAAAGGAGGAGAAAGACCTACACGATGAAAGTTGTAAGACGTCATTAAAGAAATAAAAGAAGACACAAAGAAATGAAAAGAAATTAGAATAGTTAACACTGAAAATGGTCATCTTATTCAAAGCACTATATAGATTTAATGCAACCCCTTTCAAAATTCTAATAGCTTTCTTAAAGGAAATGAATCAAATTTCACTGAAATTTGTATGGATCCACAAAAGACCCTAAAGAGCCAAAGTAATCCTGACAAAAAAAAAAAAAAAGGAGAATGGAAATAGTTCCAAACTTCAAATTACATTGCAAAGCAATAGTAATCAAATACTATGCTATTGGAGTAAAAAAAAAATAGATACAATGACAAATGGAATAGAATTGAGAGCCCAGAATTAAACCCATACTCACACAATTATATCTACAGTTAATTTACTACAAATGAAGTAAGAACATAGCATGGAAAAGGGAAAGTCTATTCAAAAAACGGTATGGCAAAACTTTTTGCTACATACAAAAGAATGAGACTAGACCATTCCCTACACACAAAAACTAATTCAAAATGGATTAAATGCTTGGATGTCAGACCTGAAACCATAAAATATATATCAGAAAACATAGGTAAACACATGCTGTGACATTGGTTTCAGGGCTTTGGAAACTTCATTCCAACAGCAAAGGAAACAAAGGCAAAAATAAACAAATGGGACTATAGCAAACTAAAAAGCTTCTGCACAGCAAAAGGGACAGTAACCAAAATGAAGAGAAACCTCACTGAATGGGAGAACATATCTACACACTATACATCTGATAAGGGACTGATAGCAAAGATGTACAAAGAGGTCATACAACTCAACAAAATCAAACCAAACATCCCAATCAATAAATGATTAGAAGAGCTAGACATTTCTCCAAAGAAGAAATGCAAATGGCCAACAGGCATATGAGAAAAAAATATTTATCATCATTTATTAACAGGAAAATGCCAATCAAAACCACAATAAGACACCACCTCACATCTGTGAGAATGGCCCATATTTAAAAAAAAAAAAAAAACTAGAAACAACGAGTGTTGGTGAGGGTATGGAAAAAAAGGATCCCACTTTCACTGTTGGTGGGAAAATGGACTGGCCAGCCACTATGAAAAGCTGTGTGGAGGTTCCTCAAAACACTAAAAATGGATCTGCCATGCGACCCAGCTATTCCACTCGTAGGAATCTACCCAACGAACACAAAAACACTAATTTGAAAGGAAATGTGCATGCCTATCTTCACTGCAGCACTATTTACAATAGCCAAGCTATGGAAACACCCTAAGTGTCCCCAAACAGATGAATGGATCAAGAAGATGTGGCATAGATACACAATGGGGTACTATGCAATGATACAAAAAAGATAAACTTATGCCAATTGCAGCAACATGGATGACACTGCAATGGATTATGCCAATCAGAAGGAGAAAGAGTAATATCAGATAGTTTCACTCACATGTGGAATACAGAGAAACAAAACAAATGATCAGACCAAGACAAATCTTGAAAACTGACCATAGATCTGAGGTATCCAGCAGGGGAGGTGAAAGGGTAAAAAGAGCAAAGGGAGGAGCACAAGGGAACATGGAGATGGAGTATAGGCACTGTGGTGATGGGAGAACTATGGTCACTACTGGACCTTAGGGTTGAAATCATTTACTGTCCAAAAATTAACAATATAAGAAAAAGGTACTTCATTTAAAATAAACTCTTAAAAAAGAACAAAGAACTCATACAATTCAACAAAAAGAAAACAAACAACTCAATCAAAAATGGACAAAAAAGCTAAATAGAGGGCCTCCCTGGTGGTGCAACGGGTTAAGCGCAACGCTGTGGAGCTGTCGGAGGCTGTGTAGCAAGTTCGATGCCTCACAGGGGAGAATCAATCCCACCTGGCGCCGCAGACCTCTCCTGCCTCGCCTGCTGCTCCCCTCAGCAGTGTATTTCTGATCTGCCTGTTCTGCTCTCCACTCTGTCTCTGGTGAACCCTCTCACCGCCCCACACCTCTGGCCTGCACCCCAGCTTGTATGCAAAAATAAATAAATCTTTTTTAAAAAGCTATATAGACACTTCTTCAAGGGAGATATACAAATGCCATCAGATGAAAACTAAGATTACAGATGAAAAAAATGCTCATCATTACTTACTATCAAATAAATGCAAATCAAAACCAAAGTGAGATACCAGTTCACATTTGTGAGAATGGTCCAAATCCAAAAGGACCAGAAATAACAAGTATTGGTAAAGATTTAGAGAAGAAGAACCAGCCTCTACTGGTATACGACAGCAGGCTAGCCTACTCTCTATGGAAAACAGCAAGATGGTTCTCAAAACATTTAAAAATAGTTTTAACATATGACCCAGTAAACCCTCTTCTAGGTATCTGAATATAAAAACACCAAATTCAAAAAGATAATGCACGCTGTGCTCAACTGCAGAACTATTTACAGCAGTCTATTCTGGAAACAACCCACATGCCCAATGTCAGATGAGTAAATAAAGATGAGGTGTACACACACACACACACACACACACACACACACACACACACACACACGAATAATATTCAGATATTTTAAAAGATGAAATCTTGTCATTTGTGACAACACTGATGGAACTAGAGGGGATTAAGACAGAAGAAGAAAGACAACTACTTGTTAGTGGACTATAAAGAAATGAAGCAAAAGAACAGACAAAAAAAAAAAAAGTCAAATCAAAGCCTCAAAATCTGACTTCAGACCCAAGACTAACAGAATGGGCAGGTGAAGGGAGGGGGAAGGGAACAAATGATGACGGGAGCTTCCAGTGGACGACAGCGGAGGATTATTGGGCCTTTGGTGGTGTGTAATGTACATTTGTAGACATATTTACAGAAGTGTGAAACTATACCCCTAAAACATATAGAGTGCTGTAAACCAACATTATCTCAATAAATATACTTGCTTGTTTGTTTTAAACGAGGCCAACTGACCATCTTATTTAATGCTACTTTCCATCTCTAATTGCTTTGTATAGATTACTATACAAAATATATATAAGTAACTACCTATACCAAGGCTGCTAGAATGCATCCTCCGCTGGTGCAAAGATCTCTGTGCCCAGAATATTTTAAGTACTTGGAATAGAGGCAACCACATCGTAACTGTTTGATAAATACATGCTGAAATGGTGAATGTTAAACTTACCCTGCTTAATGGCAGAAAATTGAATCTTAGTCATTTCCTGCCATCTTTCACCATCTAAGGTTTTTTTTTTTTTAAGTTTTAAATGTAATTCATTCAGAATTTCCCTCCTCTATTTTCTCTTCAACCTGGTACCTAATATTTAGGAGTTTATACCAAGAGGGTGGCCAGGAGGGGATGTCTGCCTTCTGTCACAGTGTTATCGTCTCTTAGATGGCTTGTTCCT
The DNA here is from genome assembly GCA_004024925.1 of Scalopus aquaticus. NCBI lineage: Eukaryota > Metazoa > Chordata > Mammalia > Eulipotyphla > Talpidae > Scalopus > Scalopus aquaticus. Next base: position 169,304 of record PVIJ01000687.1, on the reverse strand, counting down.
ATATTTGTCCTCATAGCCATTCCTTAAGAATCAGTCATTACTCATGGTCTGCAGTAGCAACAACCAAAAATGAGAAATCACTTTAGACCACTGGCCCTCTCTTTGAATCTTACACCTTTTTCTTTTAAAAGACTAGAAAAATTTAGCTATTTCCTTGGCTCCCTGGAGTTACAAAAACCTTAAATATTTATCCATAGAAGCCTTAGGACTTACATCTTTGTCAATATGGTATTTCTAGAAGAGATAGCCAATATCCCAGACCTAGACCCTTCCACTTTTGGTTTTTGTTTGTTTGTTTGTTTGTTTTTCAGACCCTTCCACTTTTGGATATGCGACTTATCTCGGGGATTTTTATCAATATCCCCAACCCCATTCGGCAATAACTCTGGATAGAAGAATCAAGGCAGAACACAGGCCCCAAACCTAAGCAAGTTTAATTATCTTGCTTCCTGCCCTCAACTCTTGGCCTTTTCTACTGCCCTATTCAGTTCAAAAGAACTCTTGGCAGGATTAGTGGGATATCAGAACTGGATAATAAATATTATCCTTAAATACTTCCTTCTTGCATAGGAAGGAAAGTTTTTGAGTTTAAAAGCCAAGGATTTGCTGCCTTTTTTCTTCTAGTTCTCCAATGATAACATCCAATGACTAATTTCTGGATACCTAAATTGGAGAGAAAGATCTCAAAGCCCAAGAAAAGAAAATGAAAGAAGTTTAAATGTAGGGGAATGAGGTCAGGCAGAGAAGGAAGGAAGTGATTTGGGGGGGATATTTCAGTCAACACTTCAGAATATTCACAAATATTAGCTCTAATCTTTATCACTTGAGAAACTTACTATACCTGACTTAGCCTTTTGTTAAAAAACAATCATGCAGCAAATAGAATAAAAGATGAGATGAGAAAATAAAATTAATCTTTTCTCACAAGGTAAATTTCCTCAGTAATGTTAAACTTATTCATGAAACTAAAATAACAAGTTAGTTCTGAAGTTCCAATGAATGAAGAAAAAAATATAAGATGAGAACATGAATTCCTCTCTATCTAAGCCTAAATATGTTTTAGAGATTTAGGAACACATAAGTGAAGAAAGAATGAATTATCCTCCTTTCACGTAAAGTATTGTGAAACAAATTAACATAACCTATTAGCATCAATGCCAAAAGTCTAAATGAAGAAATTCTTAACTTTAATGAAGGTCGTACGTAAACACACAGAGAATTCCACACTCACTTTAAAAGGAAACTTGGGAAATTAACTTTCACATGATTAACTTTGAGATTTTCAGAGAAAAGTAACTACCTATACCCAAGTAATATTTAAAATATAGTTTCTTTTATAATTAATAAAGCAATCAAAAGTAATTACTTTATATTGCAAGGGAGTAACTTTTTTTTAAAAAATTAAATCCTCTGAATATTTATACAGACTTTTCCTTTGCCAGACCCAATCACCCCAATCCCAGTCTCTGCCTCAGCTGAAACAGCACAGAGAACTCCTGGATGCCTGCTCAAGTGAATAACCACCTCATTTCTATTGTTCTCTAACTCTAATTCATTTATACAGTAATGTAGTTATATCTTATGTATTTACTCCTTACAATCTGCAAACACATCAGGTTATAAATTCCACAAAACAAGCCCTATCATTACTTCTAAAAGTATATCCATGATTTAGCATACGCTTAGTACAGAGCAGGCAATCACTTCAATACTTTTTAAATGAATAAAAGCCAAAAGAAATAAAATATGCAGATATATGCACTGAAAATTATTTTACTGAGTCAGTTTCTGAATGACATATTTACTAATACTCATTAAATACAATGATCTTTTTTGTTTTTAATCTTTTTTCCAAGACTCCATTGCTTCTGATTGTTACTTATATTTTCTTACATTGTGTATTCCCCTTGGGTAACCCACCACCGATTCACCTGTGACCCATCACCATCATTCCTTGGGCTCTTTTCTTCCCCATTTTCCCTTATCCTCTCCCTCCCTTGCTGGGTATCTCTCTCTTTTTTGGTTCCCCTATATTCCTGTTATAAGTTAAACCATTCGATATTTTTCTCTTTCATTCTGGCTTATTTAGCTGAGCATGATCCCTTCTAGTTCCACCCAGGATATTCTGCTTTTAAATGTTCAACAACCATCTTCTGAAGAAATAGTTCAATTGTTCCTACATCTGCATGTTCTGCATGCAGGGGTCCAATCACCCACATGTTAAAAATATGGACTGTGTGATCAGGTCTGGTGGTTTCATCTATTCTGAACATGTGCAGACATTTTTCCTTTTGTCATTGTTACATATCATTGGCACTGTATCAGTATTATAAGTAAATTGTAGATGATTTTAATATAAGGCGGATGTGTATAGGTTATATACAAATACTACTCCATTGATTATCCCGGAATCAATCCCCCATGGATACCTATTAACTTTATTTTAATATATTTTATTTTCCTGGAAGTTTATGTAACTTAAATTTTTCAACAGCTCTATTTAAAAACTGACATAAAATTCCTGAAAGCTTAATCTTCTCTCCTGAGCTGACAGGAAGAGGTTTCTACATCCCACAGCTTAATCTCTTTCATTGAGATTCTCCCTACACTCTGCAGGAGTACTTTAGTCTATTTTTCACCTTTGAGTTTTCCTTAATTATCCTCAGCTTCTTCTCCTGGTCTCATTTTTAACTTACTAGGGTCAGTGTGACTCTGTGTTACTGTCTCTATCTAACCCCATAATTTGCTCCACTAACATGACTTCAACTACTCCTTTATTGCTGATTATGCTCAAAAATATAAATTTAGCTCTGCACTGTCACTCACAGAAAAGCACTTTAAAAAATCCACCAGGTCATTTAGGTCACTCACATTTCTAAATGACCTGCTGGATATTTTAAAGTGCATTTCTACATGATCATTTTTATTCTGTGGGAGTGTTTTGATTGTTTACTGTAATTTAAATTTTTCTGAGTCTAACATCAAATTTTCTAGTGCCTTCTTGCTCATGTTTTGTAATAATTCTTGTCACCATTTGGTCAGTCATCTTCATATATTTTATATGTTTATCTCTTCTTATCAATATTTCCTGCTAAGTAACTTCTATTACATCTCTCTCTATTTCCAACATACAGATCACAGCTGAATTATAGCAATAGTCTCAGTTGATCTACCTGTCTTCAATCTTATCATTCTTTAAGGGTTTCTTATGGTGTAGTGACACTCATTTATTCTAAATCCTGAGTTTAGATTCTTGATTAAAATCTAAAATGGAAAAAGAAGACCTAAAATGGGTTTTGTTGCAATCTCACTAAGCTCAATTTTTTTTTTAAAGATTTTATTTGTTTATACATACAAGCTGGGGTACAGGCCAGAGGCATAGGGCGGCAAGAGGGTTCACCAGAGACAGAGTGGGGAGCAGAACAGGCAGATCAGAAATACACTGCTGAGGGGAGCAGCGGGCGAGGCAGGAGAGGTCTGCCACACCATGTGGGATTCTCCCTGGCTGGGCGTCGAACTCGCATCGCGCACTGCCGACAGCTCCACAGCGCAGCGCTCAACCACTGCGCCACCAGGGAGGCCCCAAATTTTATGCCTCAAAGTCAGTGTTTTCACAATTTCTTCAATTTATCTTTACTTAGCATTGCTAATATTCAGTTTCTCAAGTAGACAAAATCTTAGATATTTAACTTCTATTTTATTTTCATATGGGTGGTCAGTACATCATTTGTTGATTTATATTTTATTTGTTAATGTACTTTTTAAATGATTGGAATCACATTAGGAATCTCAAACGTGTTTCCACTGGAACAAAAGAAATGCAAAAGATGATGGAGAGATCCTAAAATTGTTTCACAAAGAAAACAATACCATCCATCTACTATGCAATAGACTGAATAAACAGGCCAAATCTTGAGAACTGTGTGAAATACAAGGAACACTAGCACAATTAAGAAAAAATTTACCTTCAGAAAGCCACAACCTACTTAAATAACACTATAATCAACATACTTTTAAAATAACATTGCCTCAGAAAGATTGTAAGTTTTGGTGGTAAGGGTATTAAAAGTTAAAAACCTATATGCCATTACAAGGGCTATTTGAAGGTCTAAACTGAAAAACATTTCTCTCATTAGATAAATTAAGCCATTTAATAGGATAATTGTTAAAAATTAATTTTTAAAAATATATATTGAATTTGAGGATGGAGTATATGTTATAAAGATATCCAGAAATATTTTATCTCAATTCAAATTTTAATAAAATTTTCATGGCTCAATTATTTGATTTAATCTCTATTTTTCTGGGAACTATACTGACATTATCTAACAGTGTAGTCTCCATAAAAAGGGAATGTTCCATTTTCCCTGTCTCGCTTGATGAAAGGCAGCTCTGAGGCAAGGAGAAGCCGGGAAAACCTGGGGAAAGAGTCTTGAAGAAAAAGGAGACACGTGGAGCAGAGACATGTGAAGGAAGGAGTGCTTGCTTCCTGGCTTTGGACTTGAACCAGGGATGTGGGGTACATGGAAGGCGACATGTGGGGTCATGACATGAAGAGATACTTGGAAGAGACATGGGTGACAGGCCCAAGGGGAGGCTGCCCATGTCTGCCTTTACTTTGATTTGCACTTTGATTTTATTCCTTTCCTCCCAGAGTTGCCTGGCCTGGTCTGCCCCTTTCCTATGGGTCCCCGCCAGAAATTACCCCAGACTTGTGGCAAATTTTGGGGCCTCAGCAGCCCTGCTTTGGGCCAACCCTGTTTGGTTGGACATTTACCCACCAGAGGATGGGTAACTTTGGGTGTTTTATTTGAAAATTATTATCCTCTCTTTTCTCTCTATGCACACTAGCCTATTAAAGTTCTTTCACACTAAGAGAATGTTTTGTCTTTATGTGACAGACACAGAACCCATTTAAAGCATGCGAGTTTGGGGGTTCCAGGGTACTCCTCAGTTTGTCTATTAATAATTCTTATAAAAATTTAACTGCTTTGGAGAACATAAGCAATTTTATGTGAAAACGTGTTCTATCCAACAAATCAATACTACTACTCCAACAACAATATACATTTTACCTGGCAAAAGAATTCTTTAGTTTTAGTGATCATATACTGCAGAAGAAAAACTGAGCATGTTTAAAGGCCCTTCTGAAACACCCTTTTAAATACTGAGTTTAGGCCATATATAATCTCTTGAGTAGTTATTGTTATACAGAATAATATAGATGTAAAAAATTATAACATTAAAGAATTATTACTTAGAGTCAGCTTCTCTACATGAAAGTACAATAATACTTGCTTTCCCACTAATACAATAGGATAAATATATGGTAGAATTTTTCCCTAATGGAGATACAGTAAGAAGCCCATAATCATAAACAAATTGAAAGTGTATATGAACAACTTCAAAATTTTAGAAATTTTTGTTATAAAGCTATTAGATAATATAAACAGATATTTAACAGATAATCACTAACAGATTATAGTGAGGCATAATATACGCAACATTTCAGCATCATAAAAAATAAAGAATAATGATTAAAATCCAGGGTATTCAATTCCTCAATTATATTTTAAAGTAAAATTAAAACACACTTAAGAAAGGTTATAAATTCTTAAAGACACACATAATACAGATTTTGTTTATCCACCTGGATTTCATGAAATTCTTAATCTTCATTGTTATATGAAGCCTTAAAAATTAGCTTTCCTTGGTTCAGGGGGATTAGGCAGAAATCTGTCTTCACTGTTCCATTAGCTCTAGTGGCAGACATTAACTCTCCTTCTTGGAATTAAATATCTTAAGAATGTGTAAAGATGGAAAATGAATCTTTCTTGGTGAACATTTTCTTGAATAAATTTGTGTTTCTAATGTGATAATCTTTAAGCCACAATTATCTTTAAACCACAATTAAACTACTTAAGAGTAACTTTGTACTGAATAATGAAGCTGGACGAAGTTGTGTTTCACTGCTAAATGCTATGATCTCACTTTCTAAGCCTTTTTTTTTTCAGTTGCCTCAAGAGGTGGCAACACATTTTTTTCTAAAGTCAGCAGAGATGTCCTATCTTCTATACATTAACAATTTTTAAATTATCCACTGCTGATACAGTACCAAATCTCAAAATAATTGTTAGTGACCAATCTAGTTTCAATTTTAGACCAGTATTATATAACAAGACATGAAATAAAACTCTTGCCACATGGCTCATAAACTAATAGCGAAGACAAATGTTAAAAGGTGCTCTAAATTTGTTTTATAAAAAAGTAATGTTCTTGGAATATTTGCAAGAAATTACTACTTTGGAGACAAAAGATGCCAGCTTGACTCTGAATTATGTATATTTGTCAAAATAAATATTACTACTGTGGAAATAAGGCATAAACATTAGTAAAAGAAGGGCAAAAGAGAGAAAGACAGAGGAGAAAGACACAGAAGAGAGAACGCTGCACTCTAAATACTAACTTGGCACCCTACTAGTTGCATTACCTTAGAAAATTACTTACCTTTAGCAGATAATTTTTGTCATGATAGCTGTGAGAATGATGAGTGAGTACATGTAAAACAGTTATTATACACTTGGTTCTTCCTCTTTAAAACTGAAATAAAAATTAATTTATACTGATCCCTTTTTTTATTGGTGATTACTAGATAAGCAATCTCAGTTTTAAAATTCTTTATAAAGAAGTGATATGACTTATTAGTTTTAGCAACAAGTACTTAGAAATTCAGTCACACACCCGGAAGTAGGTTACTTTCTGAGGTAATGAATCCTAAATCTACATTAATGTAAGTCCAAAGTGAACACTTGAGTATAAACACACTGATTAAAGATATGCAAAGTTTTAGGGAGAGGAGCATCTCTACAACTTTGATTCTTCATTTCTTCATAGATATGTCTCTCCATGAGGGTCACCCTTCTTATCTTTCAAAATTTACCAAAGGGGGAATAAGTATCCCTTCTGGAACAGTATGACCACAACAAGGAGAATTCTTCTAGTGTCTCTGACATAGATTAGTCTCAAGTCATTAGACGTGATCTCGGTATCTGGTCTTTAGACGTCAGTCATCACAGAGTTCTGCTGAGCTACCCATTGTTACTCCTGCCAGATAAGCCAGATCTAATGCTTCTGCTGCTTCTGAACCACACTTAGAGGTCACAGAAAAATTTGTTGAAGCTGCCTACCACCCATCCTTCAAGACACCCACAAGCCATTCTACCCTCAAATCTTGTAGATTTGCCAACAGTGACATCAGATACCAGAAGTAATTTGTTACTAAACTCAGGTGCCAAAATTTTCATCAGTTCCTTCTTTGAACGTCTAAAGTATAGAGAAATGTTTCTAATTTGGAGGGGAAGCACAACTCTCCAATAAAATGTGATCAAGCTATTCTGTCTATCTCCATGATCCCCTACCTTTTAATTACTCCATGACCCTCCAAATTCTTTTACAGGTTTAGTCTTTCGGAAAACACAACGCAGACAAGCTAGCAGCCTCCTTTCTGGCCTATCTATGCCTGGTTTGATAACCGCAGTAAAGATATATCTCCTTAAATAAGAACAAGGGAAAGGAAAACAGAATATGAGAGGAAAATTTAATTTGACATCCCAAAATGCAATCAGACCACAAGGAATCACTTCCTCTTTTCTCATTTCACAGAAATAAGTTTTTGTTTTTATCAAATTTTGTTGATCTGCCATTCATTTCCATAACTATATGACTTTGGGGATATAATGTCACCTCAACATGTACATATTCTTCACATACCCTCCACTAAAGCTCCAGTGTAAGCATCTTATAGCATTACCCCTATAGTCCTCTTCTCTCTCCTACTCCACTCTGGTAACTACAAAATTTTTCAGGTTTCAGAACTGTTGTTGATGTGTTTTGCCAGTTGTTTTCTTGAGTGAAATCATTTGCTAACTATCTTTCACAACATCTCAAGATTCACTCATTTAGCCCCAAAAGGCACCATTTTGTCTTTTTTTAAGAGCTAAGTAGCTTTCTACTTAGTATATATGCCACAATATACTTTTTTAAATTTATTATTAAGGCAACATTCACTTACAGTACTATGTAGGATTTAGAGGTACAGGATCACATAATTTAGTATATTATATTTTCTTTTTCCAGTCATCTGTTGATATACATTTATTTGATTTCATATATTAGTAACTTTGGCTAATTTTCTATGAACATAGGGAGGCATTTTTATATTAGTTTCCGCATCTCTACATGTCTAGACAAATGGTAGGATAGCCAGAGGATAAAGTGCGGTTGGAATTATCTACATTTGAATATTCACAGCTGACATTAAAAAGACAAAGTAGAAGGAGAAGGTCCATATAACTCATATAATTAATACCATTTATAATGAAACAATTCCTTTTTACATTTTTCTCTACCAGATACTAATTTGATCATTTCACTTTTATCACTAATGTCCCCATTGTCCGCAAAGATAAACAGTTAAGCACAGGAGGACCCAGAGTGTGCTTCTGTCTTTTTGACAGGTCAGAGGCTCTTCTCCCATCCATACTCCAGGCTATTGCAGCATTAAAACATTTGTCTGCTTGTTTCACACTATTTCATTTCCCTGCTCTCCATCTGCTAGAACCTATTCAAGACTGTTCGAAATAATAGAGTAACCAGCGTAGGTCCAAGAAGAAGTTGTTCATGCTAAGCTGGATATCACCAAACTAAAACTTAATGAAGTTTTTATGTTCCACTCCCCAAAAAGACAAGCCAGGTCAGCCAATCAGCATTTGACAGCTCAGCCCCAGTTACCTAATGAAGCACCAAGACTTTCATTTGCTTTATATGGGAAAAATAATTCTGCTTTCACCAATCAACAAATGTCCTTGCTCCTTTTCACCTTATTCTGTAAAATTCTCTCACCTTGGACAGCTCTTCAGACAGCCATCTACTTTACTAGATTGGATGCTAGTCAACTCATGAATTGTTGAATAAAACCACCAATATCCTTGAACTTCATTCAGCCGAATTTTGTCTTTTAACAAACAGTTACCTTTCTGAGGAAGGCTGCCGCCGGACCCATAAGCACACCTTCTCTGTGCCCTTCCCACACATCTGTTATCCTGCTGATCATGTCGCAGGGCAAATGTTTATTTCCTTTCACTTTGTTTCAGGCTGTGGAAGGAAAAAGAGTTCACTCTTAATCATCTGAATATCCTTGCAATCAACTGCAGTGTCCTGTATATACCCAATAATGTAAATCGATGAAAACAGCAAATTTATGTTCCACCGCACTTCATAATTATGCTGCTATCGCATAAATCAAACCTTCATTAATAATTGAAATGTCAGTATTTGGTGATATAAATAACACACAAATGTGAAGTGCAAATGATAAAAAAAAGGCAGGTCACTGGTAGAAGGCAAAATGCTTTTCTCTCCGTTAGTCCCACATTCTGTGCTCTCCCTTAGCCCTTTTGCTTCAGTTACCCCTCCCAATAGTGTGATACTATTTCAAATGTCCCTGAGGCTCCACTGACTTGTCACTGAGTGCACTGTCAGGATTTTGCCTGCACATAGCTCCTAATTCACTGCTGAGTGTGACAACATCAGCACCAAAGACCCTATAAAATAAGTCACAATATAACCTTTCAGTTGATTAAGTCCTCTTAACATTTCATTCAGATGTTGAAGAAGCCAAAGAAACTACAGATAGTGGCACCAGAATTTGGAGACTTTGATTCCTACATTTAGAGAGAAAGGTACTATTGCTGGGCTTGCCAAGTGTGACTGCTGATGAGAAAGAGTCATATTCTGGTTTTCTGTGCAGAAGAGACATAGCCGGGAGTGTCAACTGATAACTTGATGCCTTTGGTTACTTTTGTTCTCTCAGGTGTAAAGGGAAAAGTCTTTTACTCTACTCAGTTATGTATGCTGAGGACTTGATGGACCTGGGCAAGGGGCAACACAGAAGAACGAGCTTGTGAGTGATGGACCCTGGGAGGCTGGTGGTGCTTAGGCAGGTGGAGTCTCGAATGTGCATGCTGAAGGCAGGGCTGTAAGCAGGCCTCAGCCCAGGTCTTAGGGCCAGAGCGGGCTCTCTGAGTACTCACTGGTGTTCTGAAAGCCTCAATCTGATCCAGAAATAATACATGTACCTGCTGGCTGAGGGTTTCTCTGGGGACAGGTTGCCCACACCGTGCAGCACAGTTACAGGGTGCCTGAAGCAAGTGCTGGGGCCAGTGTCACCGTGACTCTGGACTCCATCAGAGCTTGGAAGTATAGTCACTCCAGCAAGGTCACAATGCATGTGAATTCCAAGACTGTGGCTTTGCACCAATCTCTCTCTCTCACTGATTCTCTTCCTCTTATACTGTATAATGTGCAAGTAAATTCAGCCCTGATGCAAACATTTTCCCTCTTTTTTCTAGACTCTGAAGAGACCTTGGAATCATTTTGAGACTTGAATAGTTTTGTGAAGCTGCATCCCAGTGGGGTAAATGTTGGGATGGTTCTGTGCCTGGAAGAGGCCAAGCTCCAGCCCTTGATAACCAGACGCTACCCAAGCGGGGGGGATTATGACTGCCTAGTGCCTTGGTCTGAACTGTGCCCTTCATGTTCTCAGGAACATCTCTACCCCTTGGGAAGGGGATAGAGCTGAACAAATATCTAAAATATTTAGTGTGCCTTTAAAAGGGAGTGATGAATGTGGGCACACGCTCCCCCCCTCCCATTTTAATGGAAGGGGCTGTTTCTGAAGGCAAGTACAAACTCACACCCCGCCACCCCGCCCCATCCTAGTAAGAGCCACCTTCACCTTTCCAACTGAGCAGCTGCTTTGCCAGACCCTGCTGGCTCCTAAAGCTACACTCCACCTCCTACCATCAGTCATTAACTGGACCTTCTCCTGTTCCTTTTACCTGCCAGTTCTCCCTCTCACTCTACCCTGCTGATTAGAATAAACTGGGGTGCTTTTTTTTGTTTGTTTTTTTGTTGTTGTTGCTGTTGTTGTTGTTTTTGCTGCCATCAATGTCCTTTTTGTTTGCACTTGGGGAGGCATGTGGTTGGAACCAGGGAGAGGTTCTGATCTGATGACAGTTTTTTAAACTCTGGTAACAATACCACTTGCACATTCTTTTTGTATATTTCCTGGTATTCTGGTGGAAACGTCTTCATTTTATGACATATGAGAATAGATAATATGGTTGAAGATAATGTAGTCTATTTTAAGAATTTGACATCAGTTACTAAAAGGCTTTTATGCTTCAAGTTAAGGAAAGCAAAGAATATTACACTAAAGATATGCATGCCATTTATTCTTGGATGCTTTTTTTTTTAACACAATATTGATTTTTAGAGGGACTTTTAAATTACATCAGTAATAATAAAGAAAAATATATATCTTTATTTAGCACGAAGAAATTGCTACCCTGGACACCAAAGTTATATATCTATGTGTCCCATAGTCTTTTTATATTTTTAAACATTACTTGGTATTGTTTGCTGAAGTAGGTTCTTTATCCTCATTATTTTAGATTGGTAATAATGTATTAGGCTTCCTGAAAATTCTTAGATATGTTGTACCATCTATTACATACAAATATAAAAGATGTATTCTTGGATTTGTTCAAAAATACATAGTCCAGTTTAAGGAGGAAGTTAGAATACTGAGCAGCAGTATGGAGACAATCTTAGAGAAATAGTTGTATGACATATCATCAAATCTTTCCCAAAACAACAACAACAAAGGCATAATTCTCAACCAAAAAGATGACATGCTCTCTGGAGGCCACTGTACTATGGATAGAGAGTGGTAAACAAGTTTTATTAGCCAGTTCATATCAATTGAAAGTGCAGTTTAAAGAATAGTTGAAAAGTATTTTGAGGCCACACTCAGGTTTAGCAGATGTAAAGAGTTTTCAGTTAGTAATGACTGCCAGTGGGAAGGGGTGAAGAGGGTAGTATAAAATAATTCATTTATGATATTTGTGAGATGATGATGGTGGCGATAAAACTGTGTCATGTATTTCACTTATACTTCATATTGCAAAGCACAATTGATGATGAAAGAACTTTTGATTTTTTTATCCCTATATTGGATACTCTTAAACAGTTTTTTATTGCACCCTAACTTATGATGAATTAAATTTACAATTCTTTGAGAGTCATTCAATGTAATGTTAAAGTAAGTAAAAATATTTCTTTTAACTGTAAGATATCACTATATTTTGTTTTATAAGCTCTAAAATTTTGACTTTGTGCCTCAGATTACAAGAATGGTACAAACATACATGCCTTTTAGCTTCTTAAATTTTCAAACTCAATAAGACATTAAAAATATATTAATTTCTTAAACTATAAACTGTTCTAAAAGTTAAGATTCCAAATATGTTAACTACATTCTAAAATTACACTACTACTGAACTGGTTTATAATGTGATATAAGAACATGCCCACACCTAGAAGAGTCTAAAGTTAAATTTGTTCTGTTCATAACAAGTATATTTTATTACTATATCTCAGTAGGTACTAGACAAATATTTTAAATGTAACATTTTGATTACTATTTGAAATATGGGAGTGTTAATTTAAATGTTGAATTTCTCACATACAAGTGATTAGAGATTAAAGGCTTAAAATAAAAACACAATTTTCTTAGTAAAAAAGAGTATTAAGATAGAAATGAAAAAGAAATGATCAAATAAAAACCACGACCTTCATTACTGCTTAAAACTCAAGATGATAAGCAAAATTCTGGAGCACTAAATAAACTTTGTTACGACTTTTAGGCAGAATTTAAAATCACATGGGGATTTTTCACATTCAACGAAGTTTGTATGATAGCATTATAATTTCGGATTGCATAATGAAAATTTATTTGATTGTCATTGAGTAACTAATCAAAAAATAAGATAACCGAGAGTTTAAAAAAATTTAGTGTTTCTTGTTTATAGACAAGGTAAGTGACACTCTTTATATTGCAATTTTAAACCAATGTTTAGAATCTAATGAGCCACAAAACCCTGTTGTTTGGTCATATGGTAAATATATAAGTATTTTAGACTCTGGTAAGACAGATATGAGATTCCTGGCTAGCTTTAAACTCCTTCATGACAGATTTCCATATTAGACCTTACTTATATATTTGAAGAGAAAATGAGAAATATTAAGCTATTGTTTTTCAAGATTAAAAGAACCAAGTATTAAAGTATTATGCATTTGTTGGAAAATGAATCACTTTTCATTTTGTATCATCTTACAATAAAAACTTTCATTATGAAGCATGATGTGATTATAAACCTGGAAGGGGCATTAGACAGGAGTGCTTAATCAAAAGTCCATAAAGCCTCTTGGTCTCAAGGCATCTGTGAACCCCCTGAAACTGTAAGATATTTTATGTTTGATGAACATGTTTCTAATTAGAGGATCCAGAAAGAGAGAGAGACACATGTGAAGGATGAATCAAAGGTTTGTGGCCTGAATGACAGAAGGAACAGAACAGGCCGTTGACCAGGAATGAATGACTACAAGAGGAGCTGCATATTTCAGGGGAGCTGGGAAGGTGGGCACCAAGAGTCCAGTTTTGTACGGGTCAGCTTTGAGAGGTCTATTAGAGAAACAGCCAACCTGAGCTGCACACAGAATGGTAAGAAAAGTAGCACAAACCAAAAAATACAAAGTTCACATTAAGGAACAATGCTATAAGGATATGCAACAGAAATCCTAGGACACTATGCTCTTGGGGGGCCATTTCCAGTTTGGGGCAAATGCTAATCTAGTTTTCTTGCAAGTGTATTTAAAGGCAAAAGGTATCAGTTTTGCTTCTGAGAAAGAAAGTATTTTCTTTCCATGTGCATTTTTTGTTGATGTACCAGTGATATATAGCTATTAAATAGAGTTATAAATATTTAAACTATTAATGGTTGTGTTACACATTATGAATAGTTTTATGAGCTCACCAAGCACTGTAAGTGATATACTCTGCTTCCCCAAGGAACTGTGGATAAAGTCACTGCCACAGTGGAGGACATAATGTGCATTCACTAGTGACAAATGAGTCCTATGTCAGTAACAGATACTCAACGGAGTTTATTTTAGTCAGTAAAATTGGTGGCAAGAAGTGGATATTATATAAACCTCATCTAATTGATAATACACTAAGACTAAGAAAAAATGTTCAAATTCATATGGAATTGACTTTACATGTGAGAAACAAAATAGTTTTTTTTTAAATCCTATAATTAACGGGAAAGAATGTATAGATGGCATTGGTTTTCAAGAACCATATAGATCACAACTTGAATTTTTCAACTCATATATTTCATACCGTTTTCTGCACTTTTTTTTTTTTTTTGTATTCCCACTTAGGAAGATTTCTCCTGCTTATTTTCAGGAAGACTACTCAACTTTAGGGTAAAACGAACAAGTCATCTAGGTAGGTAGTTGTAGCATAAGGAAAGAAAGATGAGCCAACTTGACAGAGGTTCCATTCCCTAAGAACAGCTCTGTGACATTCCTTAGGTTGACTTTTTGTTTCTGAGTTGAGTTACTTGAATTTGATTTTGTTACACATATCCATTACTCTCCTGAAGTCTAAGCTTTCTCATTTGTAAAACAGAAATAAAACACAACCTAACAGTTGTTGAATTAACATACTATATTAACATAAATAGTGTTATAATAATCACCATTTTCTAATTCCAATAATAGTGTAGAGGGGGTTGTAGGTGAGTTGTATTATTTAGTTCTTTATTAGGCTGTTTGTCAGGACCCTCACTGGTTACTTATAAAACATTTTCTATAATCATTACAACAACCCTAAAAAGCAGCAGCATTTCTCCATTTTATAAAGAATTACGTAGTCAAATTACATAAAGAAAGTTACAAAGACTGACACAGCCCTAGGTCTCCTTTGCCTAATTTCAAAACCTGTGCCCAATACCTCACCCGCAAAGACGGGGAGTCCTTGAGCAGTGCAAGAGCCCTTGGCTGAGCAGCATGCAGCTTTATAGTCCTCTGCCCTAGGCAAGTCAGAAATGAGTTTAAACTCAGGGCCTTCATTCATAAGAATGTAATAGATGATCTTTAGGAACCCAGGAAAATAATTTCCCAGAATGAGTGAAGATTCTGGGATATTATGTTTTTTAAAGTGTGGTTTGTTTTTGCGAAGTCAGTTAGCTAATTAAATCTTTTGCTGTTGTTAGATTATTCTCACGTAAGTACTGACGTCAACACAGAGAAAGAATTTCCTTAAATCTACAAGGGGAAGACAGAGCTGTCTAGAGTATATAAACTCTGGGTTTGTGCTTTCATTCTGCCTAATATATGCTTAAGTCTTCTTCCAAAGGAGTGAAATTACATGCTGCAATGTATAATACATTATACATTGAGTATAACATATTTTTGTGTACTTACATTATATGAATCAGGTATTTTTTAAAATTGTCTAGTAACTATTTTTAATAACATAGAATTATTTTCAACTACCATGTGCTCATTTATATATTAAGTATGGGTAAAATACTTGATTTAACCATTTATTTCAACACAAAGATATGACTGTTCTGTGGGATTTAAAGAAATGAGAAAGAATTCATTTTTTTTGCATTATTCATTATTGTATACAAATGGATTTAGAGTCAACATATCTGGCCTATATCAAGCATTTTCAAGTCATTCTTAAACTACTCCTATTTAACAGAAAGATAGAATAACTAGCAATATTATCTGAAACCCAAATTATTAAAATCTTGCCATTCATTTGTTATTAATGCAGTCATTTATTAGATTTTTTTGAAGACATAAGTATAAACTGTAGTTCTAGATGCAGATATTCTTAAAAGAGAGCAGTAATGCTTTTTGGAAATAAAATACTAATTCAGAATTGAGGATGTATAATAAAACTCTGGCATAGATTATTTTGTGAAGAATTTTAATGCTTAAGATAAAATGGAAAGTTGAAATGAATATATTTGTTTTGATTAAAATGAAAATTAGTTATGAGCAAAATTGTAACATTATAAATAATTCTCTGATCCCTACTAGATCTTTATAATTTTTAAAGTTTCTGCTAATTTTGTGATATATTCCTAATTTTAAAGAATGCTTACATTAACTAAATTAGTATAATGCATTCGAAGTAACATGAGATTCTGTAAAATAAAAAAATTATTTTGATTGATTGTGATACTTAACAGTGCTTAATACTTATTTAGCACTTTACATCCTTAAAGCACTTTACAAACATTAACTAATTAATCATCATGCCAGTATGATGTCAAAAAGGTGGTAGAATTCCCATTTCTGAGATGAAAGAATTAACTAAAGTGTTTCATGACGATGAAAGACTTTCGAAAAGTCTGAATATCTATAATTCAGGAAAGTTTCAACAAAATGACTGTAACAGTGAGTTGACTGTGTATGAATAAAGAAAACAGTTTAAATTAATATTATAATACCAGCCTCTTTTCAACTATAGCACTTAAAAAAATATATGGCCATTGCTTGTAATAATCCATACTTCCTAAACTTTACTGTTCCCAAATAACTATTATGTAATTAATTCTGCCTACTATATTACTTTTTGAAAATGTAATTTTTTCATAATTAAATATTCCCTATGAATTAAAAAAATTGTTCAGGAATTTTCTATTTTTCATCATTAATCACCTTTGAAAAAAATCAACTACTAGAAATATGTTTAAAATCATCTTAAACAATATTAAGATGTTTAAGTTATTCTCTAGTCAGAGTGACTATTTTTTAAAATATTGATTTTCAAAAATATTATCAATAAAAATGTTACGGATTCTCAAATGCTATTCAGAAAGTGTCACTAATTTTAGCTTTATTAAAGATTTTTGTCACATCACATAGTGTATACTGACTTACATTAAAATTCAAAATATACAGTTTCCAAAAGTACAGTAAGTACTTACCATTGATAAGTTCTTGGAAACTACAGGTTTAAGCAAAGTAACATATAATGAAAGCAGGTCCTCAAATAACATTATTTAGTTCAACATTGGCTGGGATTGATTTTTATCCCATCAACCTTATAACAAATCAACATTGAATGAAATGGTATTATTTGAGGACTTACTATATATAGTTTGGTTGTAGTATAGATATAGAAAGAATCACAAATAATACTCAGTTTAACAAATTTTACAATGTAAGCACAACTAAACACTAGACAGATCAAGGAATAAAGCTCCAGACATCCTCCTTGCCCCCCAACCCCAGTCACTGCCTTCCAAAGATAATCTTTACTATAACTGTGATCACTATCAATATTTAGCCTGTTTTTGAACTTTACATAAAAGTAATTGCACAGTATGTACAGGATTTTTTATTATTTTGGAACATTTTCTCTTAATATCTTCCATTTTCTTTCAGGCAACAGTACTTAGTAATTTTCATTGCCATGAAATATTACATAAACATGTATGCATGCATAACTGTGTGTATATATGCCTGCAACAACTGATTAATCAGTACTACTGTTGGTGATATTTGAGTTGCTCCAGTTCAGAACTAACACATACATTATTACTATGAACAATTTTTAATGTATATTTTGGTACATATATCTACATTTTCTTTTATTTAGCTCTAGGAGAAGAATTTCTGGGTCAAAGAGAATGCAATTTTTCAAAATTTCACAAATCCAATTCATATTCCCATCAGTAGTATATGAGAATCCCCTTGCTCCATAGTACCTCCAAACTTTTAAAATAAAATTTTACTGGAATGGAGTCATACATACTAGTTCACTGTCTAATTTCATACTACAACCACAGAATTTAAAGTTATTTCAGAGATCATACGGCTCATATATTAGTTTATTTGGGCTCTCATGACACATGACAAACTTCCTCAAACCAAATGACTTTACAAAGGAGCAAAAATGTTATAGGTCAGAACCTCTGCAAAAGGTTGATTTTTATGGGAGGGGCTCTGAAATCTAAGTGGAAGTTGCTTCTGAAAAAGACTTTCATATGTAAACTTCTCTCTGCAATAACAAGTTCTTTGAAAATTTAATCTCCTTGTATCTTTTCAGTGGAGAAAGCACAACTTCGGTCTGCATCCCTTTGCTTATTGTGCATTTCTCTGTAAACTCCCTAACTGACTTTTCCTGTTCTCCTCCTCTACCACACCAAACTCCAGTGTCATAGCTGGGCTATTTAAGATGGCATCTGCAACCACTTGGTTGAGTTGGTCATGCTAGGTCTCTCCCGTGTACTGGAAGATAGACATGATATTACTAAACTATTTTTTAGTTTCTCTTACCAATCTGTCTGCTGTTTATTTGGTTATTTGCCAGCCTAGGAGACCTCAGAGGTGTATGACATGATTTCTGTTGTGCTCCCACATCTTGAAAAAACAAAAATTTATGTTTTCATAGTTCTAGAAGTCAGAAATATCAGTTCAAAATGTTAACAGAGCAGCACATCCTCTAGAGTCCCTATGGGAGGATATTTTCTTGATCATTCCAACTTCCTGAATCATTGACATTCCTTAACCTCCTTAGTATATGTCTACAGCAACTCTGTCTTCTGCCTCAACTTGACATCAATTTTCCATTCTCTCCATCTGACTCTTAAAAGAATACTTATTATGCCTAGCCTAAATTGATAATCCAGAGTGATCTCAACTTAAGACCTTTAACTTAATTACATCTTATTTCCAGCTATGGTAATATTCACAGGTTCAAAAAATTCGACATGAATATCTTTTGGAAAGTCGACCTATCATAGTCCACAATATTTACTACCTGGCTCTTTGCAGCAGAAATTAGTTCCTTCGTTAACATACTTTTTATTAGATTTACTAGTCATGGTCTTTTTTTTAAGATTTATTTATCTATGCATACAAGCTGGAGCACAGGCCAGAGGCGTGGGGCGACTAGAGGGTTCACCAGAGACAGAGTGGGGAGCAGCACAGGCAGATCAACAGAAGTACACTGCTGAGGGGAGCAGCCGGTGGGGCAGGAGAGGTCTGCCGCACCATGTGGGATTCTCCCTGGCCGGGTGTCGAACTCGCTTCGCAGCTGCCGACAGCTCCACAGCACAGCGCCTAACCACTGCGCCACCAGGGAGGCCCTAGTCATGGTCTTTAATGAAGTGCCTGTTCAAGTCTTTTACACATTTTCCTATATAGACATACACAAATATTGACAAACTTTTCCAATTTTGAGGCCCACAGTTTGTCGTTTTAATCTTTAATGGAAGAAACAGCAGTCCTTCATTGTAATAAAATTCAATTTACCATCTATTTCTTGATTCTCATTTTTTCAATACAGTACTTTTTGTTTTGTTTAAGATGTTATTTAACTTGTTTTTATAAGTTATATCGGTTTACTTTTCATATTTTGAAATGATTTAAGAATCATGATTCATTGTTTTCATGTAGATATCCAATTAACACTGATTTAAGAATCATGATTCATTGTTTTCATGTAGATATCCAATTAACACTGCATCATTTATTTAAAAGAAAATTCATTTTCATTATCACTGTAATTACTTTATCAAAATCCCGTATGTATGATCACGTATTTAAAGATTTATTCTGGAATCTGTACTCTTGTATAATTTGTCTATTTGTCTTTGTGCAATATCAGACTTTCTAAATTAGCATAGCTTTGTAATTTATAATATAAGCCTAGCAGTGCAAGTCTCCCACTTTAGATTTTATCATGCAAGATTGCTTTGGTGATTCTTGTCTTGTAAATATTCACGGAACTTTTAGACTCGGTATGTCAATTACCACAAAAAATAAAACAAAAAAACAACTGCTGGCCAATTTTTAATTAAAATTGTGTTGAATGTATTGAATTTTTTATTATAGAATCTTTTAATTCATTAAAAATATACCCATCATTAAATTTATTTAGGTATTCTTTAATTTCGATAATCTCATAGTTTTCTATGAAAGGGTTTTACATATCTTTTGTGAGATTTATTCCCAGAAAATTTTTGAGTTTGATGCACTGAAAATTGTATATTTTCATTTCATTTTCTAATTGCTGCCAGCAGAGAAAAAATAATTGACTTTGTAAATATTGACCTTTGTAATCAACTCAAACAGATATTCTCTGTTACAAAAAATGTAATCACAGACACATTTTTTGGGGAGAAATACATATAGATATAGACAAATAAATATGCATTACTATATGTATAGACTGGTATATAGACTACATGGAATGGTCCTCATCTAGACAACTGCATTCAAAATCAAAAAAATTTCAGAGTAATATTAGAATTAAGTGACTGTCTTTTTATACAACCATTAAGTAGTCTTGGCTTCTGGGCTTTGAATGAACTATTAACTCAGGGTATCAGCTGAATGAGCCCTAAGAAAGGGATTTAGTCATTAGAACCACTACAAAATATGTGCTGTCATCAATTCAGATACAGAATTTCTTCAAATATTTCTTTTCATAGTTTTGTGGGTCCTAATACTAGTCATTTGGTTCCATGTGCTAGCCCTTCAAAGGTGAAGCTTAGATTTTGAAGCCAAAAAGGAGAGTAAAAGGAGTTTTAAGTGAATATATTTTATCAATGATTAGGAAAAACAAGCCATTTCCTGAATTTAGGAGAATTCAAATTAATCACAAATTGTTTTTCCAGTCTTGTGTATGTTAAGAGAAATGGAGAATTCAAGGAAAAGGTAAAGCAACTGGACTATATACAAACAATTGAAAGACATTCTGCTTCAGTACTTAAGGAAATATAACATTACCATGTGATTGACAGAAATTCTGAAGGATAACAATTAGGGATGATGAAAAGATAAGGATATCTTACAGGTTCTTTATGGAATCAAAGGATGTACAATCATTTTGGAAGTGATATGAACAAACAAATAAAAAGTAAGAGGATCCACCAGCATACATGTACTATAATTCCCACAGAAGCACCATCTGAAATAGGGAAAACTAACATTACTAATTATAAGTCAATAAGGAACTAGTTGAACTAATTATGGTATATAACCTTACTGATTAACATAACTCTGTTTTTGAGAAGTGTATGTATACTTTTATTATTTTTTGATGGATTCATTTGAACAAAATTAAGAAAAAGTTAAAAGATGGCACAAAATTTTTAACTATTTGTGGTGAATTTAGAAAAAAGAATGAGCATAGGAGGTTATAATCTTATTATTTTAATAAGTGGTTCCTTAGGAATGTATTTTTTTTTAATTACATAAACTTTAAAAAAAGGAAAATACTTCGGGTCAAATAGGTATTACAGGAGACTACATCATATAAATTTATAAATTTGTCATTTAGTTTAAAAATTTATTAATAATTATACTGATCAATATTAACTTTCATAAATAAGAAACATTCTGATGGTTAATCAAGAAAGTGTAATTTGGGAATCGACAGGCTGGTTAGTGGTTAAAATTTGCTAATAAGATGGAAAACCAGACCGCTAATCTATTCATCTTACTACAATATTTTCCACATTATTGACCACATTTCAAGAACCATCCTAGTTTTATTTTAATTTCTCACTGCCTGCAATAATAATTTTTAATTGAATTTTAGGGATATGTCACATTTAGGAGTGATGACACATTTAGGAGTAGCCATACTGCTGTGGTTCAAGTATACCCAGAGGACTAAAGCAGATGTTGTTATAGTCTTGTTTCTGTATCAGCCCTGTATTGTGTGAACTTTACCTCTAAAACTGCCATAAAATACATTTTAAAAATGGCTGATTTATTTAATAGTCACATTGAAATTTCTGTCTGTTTGCTTTTTCATACCAAAAATCAATACCCAAAAGTCTGACCCAATTAACTGACTTTTTCAAGCTCCAATATTTACTTTAAATGTAAAGATTTCAAACATGTATACTTGTGCATACCACATACATAGAAAGAGATTGGAGCATAGCTAACATGAAATTTTTCATATACGTGAAATGTTTTGCTTTCCTTCATCTTAAAATACCAAATCACATTTTAATAATTGAAAATGTTTTAATTATAAAAAAGAGCAAAAACATACTCTAAAATTCTGCTCAATGGCTATTTTTAATTAGAGTCTAAGAGAAATTCTGAAAAAAAAAATTCTATCAATGTGTTAAAATGCCCAGACTCCAAACTATAGAAAATAAATCAATAGCGATTTTGAAAAAGAGAAATGGAAAGAGGAAGATTTTTTTTCATAAAATGTCAGGAGGTTATGTTTGTGCTAATGAGAAACATTATCTTACCAAAGAATCCTGGTATCCTCATTTCCATTTATATAGGAAAATGATTAATACTTAACTAATTGGCACATGCAAATGGGGATTAACTAAATTCACTTTTCTTCACAACTCAACGACTGTAATTTAGATCCTTACTTAGATTTAAATCTTTTATTATTTTTGAAGGTAATCATCTTCCTGTTGTTAGAAATAAAATATCAAAGCACCATGCTAATTATAGCTTATTTGTGTCTCACAAATTAGCTAATTATCATTACTGAAAAGTAAATGTACAGTGAGCAAAGTTTAAACTCCTGAATTGGAGTCAAACCTTTCACACAATACAGTGATGAGACATATGCTATGGTTATGCCATTGGGTCAGATATACTTTGGAGCTAATAACTGTAGTTAGTTATTTGGTTTTTATTTGGGTTTATTTCAAAAATATTTTATTCTAATATTTCAATGCATTTATATTTGTGAGTTTTTGGCAATTAGTTCTACTAGGCAGATGAGAGATGTGAGTTGGGAAAATAGAAAGATGTGCATGGCTAGGAAAGTAATCTTTCAAGTAAAATCTCAAAGGGTTTCTGGCATGCATTGTTAGCCTGAGGAAACTCTGTAAAATCAGTATATTTGTGACTTCAGATTAGCTGAGTAATGAATTTCAAAACTAAGCTTCTGGCAATAACAATTCCTTAGGTTTGGGCAAAAACCTTATTTGGCTCATTATTTAGCAGAACATGGCTAAAAGTCTAACAATTTCTGAGAGATCTAAACCCAATTCATTCAGATGCAAATTGAATCTGTGGTGTAATGCTCATGTAGAATCAGAGGCTTGTTTTGAGATTCAGCCCTCAGTCAGCAGGGATAGAGTCTTTATCAGAAGTATTGGGATAGTATTTTCCTATGGTCACTAAAAATACTTATTTAGTAGCTATACTGTCATATCAGTATGTAACAGGTGGTTCCCGGAAAAGCGAAGGTTCCAGGTTCCCTGCCCAACCCAAGGGAGGGTAGAGCTGAGCAGGGAAGAGCAGGAGCTGGACAGGAGACTAGAGAGGAAGGAAGCAGGATGGCGAGCAAGAAGGAGACCCGCAGGAGACATGTGGAGCAGAGACACATATGAGGAAACTGCACTTGCTTCTTTGTTCTAGACTGGTTGAAACAGACGTGGGGAGGTTAACAATAGCAGCTTTTATCTTAATTTTGATTTTGCTCTTTTTCTTTCCCAGACTTGTCTGACTGTTCCTGACCCTCTTCTATGGGTCCCTGCCAGAAGGGGCTTTAGACTTGTGGCAGGCTTTTGGTCCTTACTTTGGGCAACCCTGTTTAGGTGGACATTGATCCACGAGGGGATGGGTAACTTTGGTGCTTGATTTGCAAACTATATTCTTTGTCTTTTCTACATTGCACACTAATTGTATTAATTTCCTTTCCATTAAAGGTCTTACATGTTTTGTCTTGATGCAGTGGATGACAGAACCTACTTAGAGCATACAGGTTTGGCCGTCCTGGGGTGTCCCTCTCCCCATCATCTCCTACCAGCTCAAAAAGAACACATAAGCACAAGAGACAGAACAAAAGTGTAAACAGAAAAGTTAATTGAATACAGTGTTGAGAAACTGCATGAAACCATGGGGTACTTACAGACCCCAAACTATTAAGGGGGAAAACCCTCATTCCAGGTATACTCCAGACAAAATCTCACCCTAATCAGTGAAAATTTCAGACAACTTTGTTTTATGGGCAGTTTGTTTGAGGGATCCTTATCACTCAGCATCTTTTTTTCTGTTTCAGTCATCTTGTTAGCACATGACCAAGAGGTACACAGTGTTCCTAAACTATTAAGGGGTTTGTATGCATTCTAAAAGACGAACCAGCCATCTGCATGCACAAAGGCAAAGGAAGCATACTCTTAGCCTAAAAGATTTTTATTATAATTGATGTGCATAAAGAGAAACAGAGAGAAGAAAAGATTTCAAATAACAGATTCCCAATAAAACTCCCAAAATTACCCATCCCCCCTTGTGGGAAATGCCTGGCCAAACAGGCTCAGCCTGAATCAGGGCAGCGGAGGCCTGAAAGCTTTCCATAAGCCTAAAGTACTTTATGGTAAGGAACTATAAGAAAAGGATTATGCAGGTTCCAGAGACTTGGGACAGCAGACTCGAAATTCAAAATGTCTCATATATTTCACCACGAGGTCAAGACAGCAGCTCCTATTGTCTTTGCCAAAATGCTTGTCTTAGAAGCAGCTTCCTCAAAGGTCTTTCACCCATGTGTGTCTTCTCCAAGTATGTCTTCCAAGTGTCTTTACAGGTTGCCTCCAAATTGCCCCCTCCTCTTTCATTTCACCTCCACATAGAAACCCTCCATTATGGATGTCCAGTTCCTGGCATGCTGGGACTTATAATCCAAAAAGGATATATGTTAGTGAGGATGGGGGAAATGGTGCCCATTCACTGGCAGCAATGCCCACCCCCCTTGGAAATGCAGGTATAACAATTCTCCACTCAGAAAACATACATTTGACTGCCTCCAATAAACAGCGACTCCTTATTTTCCTTCATCAAACAGGATAATATACCAAACTCCTGATGTGCCTTTGCCCTTCCCCCAAGCTATGAAAATGTATGCATCCACTGTCCAGCCCTTCATCATCTTTCTGGACAATCTATTCAACCAATCTGCCTTCAAACTGATAATGGCTTAAATCAAAGAAAGTGGTAGGAATGGCATTATGAAGAAACAGTTCCTAACAAAAATGTTAAGGGCCATTGTTGGCAACAGCAGGTACTTGTAATGGAAAGCAGCCCTTTGCACTGTCAAAATAAACTAAAATTGGGATTGCTTCACTCTGCTTTACAATGAACTTCAAGATTGAAAGTTGGAGTCACAAATTATGGAATGTTTGTTCTATGAAAGAAGGTTTGCTTCAGATAAAGGGAGCAACTTTGAATCATCGTGTGAATACTGAGGAAAACAAATTCTTACTGGAAAGAGAGCAAATGCGATCGTCTTGGATCCAGTGTCCCACAGAGTGGAAAACATTTACTTTGGGATTCCTTACACAGGTCAATGTACCACAGAAGCCAAGAGTGGTTTTTTAAAAACAATAATACTAACCATAAGCCACCCAAGAATCAGAAACACTTTTATAGAGACCAGTTTCTTCCTTCACATGCTCATTTTTAAGGCCACATCGGTTGAGGGAAAATTGTTCATCCAGCTAACGTGGCTTTCAGTGTGTATGTGAATGTGTTTTAGTTCTGACATATTTTCCAATCAGTAAGAGTAAAAAAAAAAAAAAAAAAGCCAAGAAAAGAAAATATGTAACTATTGCAAATTTAAATGTACAGAGAAATAATAATTAAAAAAACTACTAGCTTCAAAACCTTAGAAATAATATGGATAATGCAAGTTTAATTTCGACTATTTGCACATTAAATCCCATTACCAAACTGAAGGGTGTGTTGATCAGAAGGGATATGAAATAGCCTTACTACAAAATATCCCAATATGAAAGATGCATTGTGCACTCTACTTTCAGTCCCTGACTGCTCAGCATTCATTTTTTTCAAATTTTAACTCATACAAGCTTTACCTGACCACCATAAGCCATTCACACTTGCTGCACTGTACCAATAATCCGCCCTTCTTTTCCAGTTGCTCAATTCATTACCTTTCTCCAAGTCAACTTCTCACTCAATATTCTATTTCTTTCCTAGATTGTAATATACTAACATGCAAAAAGTTAATGAATAAAAGCAAATGTATTCACAAAAGAATGAATAAATAAACCAAGTCTATTAACTGCCATAAATTCAGATGAACAGTTCCTTAGATAAATGTCAGCCTTTAAGAGCCAACTAACATGAAGATTGAAATATAGCATAAGAAGACTGAGTAACAGTCAGTGTTTAGTAGAATCATTAGTCAAAGAATTCCTTCCTCTAGTTACGTATTAGATAATTTAGAGCATTTTTTCAGACTAGAAAGGTACCAATTGGTACCGTGAAGTAGTCATTTACTAAATAATACCCTATATGTTTGAAAAAATCATGTAACATTAGACTCTTTGTAATCAGAGAGCAAAGGCTCTGCAGAGCAAAAACTGGCTTTCAAAACTATGGTGGCAATCAGTAAGGAATTATTTTTCCAATTTTACAGATTCATAGACAAAAGAATTATCTTTTGTGAAAATATTAACAATATTAAATGGATTTATATGGTTGATACATTCAGCAATGTTAACCTAATCATGCTTATTTTAGTAAATTCCTATTTTGAAATTGCTATATATCTTAACAATACCCTATTATTTTAAGTGACATAAACTGCTTTTAATAAAATCTGAAGTATTATTAGTATTATATTCTTCAAAATCGATATCTCATTTAATTCCCACACTAAACTTAACATGAAGATATTAATTATTTCTAACCTATACACATAAGGTTAGTCACGGTAACTTGGTAACTTAACCAAGCTGAATTAAAGTTAAAATAAAGCTGAAAAATCATTAAGTTGAACCATCAAAAGTAGAGAACCATCTGTTATCTGTCAATATAATTAAATAATCTATTAAGCACAAAACAATATAAAATCCAAAAAAAAAAAAAAAACCCTGCTGAATATAGATGAAAGTTAAAATTCTGAACCAAAAGAATAACCTACAGTTTCAGGTTTTTTAAGCCAAAACAATCTATTTGCTCACATTTCTTGGAATAGTTTTAGTGAAATGCATTGAGCTATTTTTATTACCTATTATATTTTCAATATTTCATAAAGCTAAAGGAACATACATAAAAGAGTTGTTAGGTCCCATCAAGCCAAATAGCTTTCAATTTTGCAGATTATACTGAATTTATCTACTATTGTTTATGCAAACCCATCTTATTTTATTCCCAGAACTTGTCTTGTGTTATTCTCCTACTTAGAACATTCTTCCTTTTCTTCATGTATCCAACTAAATTTTACACCTCAGTTAACCCCAACTTATTTCTATGAGGAGATTCCCTGGGAAAAAAAATGAATTTAAAATGTTAGGAGAAATTTAAGAAATTAAATAACCTATCTCCTCAACCTGAGTTTATGCATAAATTCCCCCTCTACTACTAATTGCTATTGCAGCCTGTGCTTATATATCTCAAGACATAAAGTATTCTAAGATATTAATTCAGGTTGTTAGATTCCAAAATCAGGCACCTAACTCCAAGCTAGATAGATACAGATAGATAAAGATAGGTAGGTAAGTAGATAGGAAAGCAGGCAGACAGATGATAGTCAGATATCATATACACACGATTAAAGACATTTCAAGTCATAGAAATAGGTACACAAACAGTCTTCTTTGGCCAGAGTTTAATGAAAGCTTCCAAGAGACCTGTTTGAGCAAGGTTTTCAAGAACATGCAAAATTTGAATGGCAGGAAAAAAGAACAAAATCTTTTTAGACAAAAGGAAGATCATGTGAACAGCTTCAGAGGTGGAAACAATAAAATTGGATAAGTATTAGTAGGAGGACAGATTACTGACAATATGAGATAAATTAAGATCATAAAGTGTGATAATAAAAGCTCCAATGCCAAGTGAATGAGTTAGTACTTTTTGAGATAAACTTTAAGACACTTTAAGTTCTTAATTATGGGAATGGCATGATGAAAGAGATATTCATTTGTCAGCAGTATGCACTTCTCATCTTTCCTCTCCCTCTAAATCATTCTTTTTTCAATACAAAAACAAGACCACTCAGAGGTTACTTGCAGGAATCATTCTGAAGACACAAATTTCTAAGAAACCAACTCCAGTCAATAAAAATCTGAATTTGATTATATAAGGAAAAATCAAAACTTGTATAAAACAAAAAATAAATGTTAGAACTGGCACAGAATAATATTGAAAGACTTGCTAATGAAAAAGCACATTTTTTCAGGCAATAAAACTTAGCCAATACTTATGTGGTGGAAAATCTCAAACTATAGCCACTTTGCCAGTATTATGGGGTAATTTTAATTATCGAGACTCAAGAGATTCCCTCATGTAGGGAAAATATTACTTAGAGATTTCGGATATCAACTTTCACCTTATATATTATATAATATAGAAATTATTTTCATGGGTTTCCACCATGGGAGAAAATCCTTTCAAACAAATTACTTTCCAGTTTAGAATATTTGTCTGTACATCAGGGACCAACTCAGTAATTCTGAATGCTTTGAGAAGTGAAGCACTGGAAATTCTTTCATCTTTGAGCTGGAGTGTTTCCTCTTCTTCACCATAATTTGCACTTAGTATTGGCTGGGTAAACCCACGTTGGCTGTCTCTCTGCCCTCCACAAACCACAGCCATGACCATGTTTACCTAATTTAAGAGGTCACATCCAAGTAAAAGGTTCTCAGATCAAGGTCAAAGGCATTAGCAGGTTGGCAAAATTGATTGTGGTAAAACAGAAGTGACTTTGTTAAACAGCATAGAGGCAAAAGTGTCCATTTACTTGGTGCTTGGACTTAAAAATAATTGCCTACGGTATACCATTTCTTCACCAAACAAACAAAAGCACAGTGTAACTAGATTCACCAAATTATACATTTCAATCCTCTTATTGATTTCCACATTTTATTTCCTTAGAAAGTCCATATTATTGATTTATTGTAAAGTCTCAGAATCTAAAAATTATATATTCTAAATGTCTTTATGGACCTGAGGATGATTTTGAATCAACTAATACTGAGATGGAATTATTCCTAGAAAGACACTTTTGTTCTACTACTTAGTGAAATAGTAAAATCTATTTAGGGTTATATAAGCACATGCTCAAAAATACCTATTCAAAGATGTATTGTTTGACTCTGTGTTAAGAAAAAAAGTAAGGAATCAATGAAAATCAGATTGATATTCATTTTCACTTATATTTACATCAGGTATATAAATATAAATTTCATTATCTATGCTATATGGGTAGGTTATAAGTTCAGGACATATTAGAAATAAAATGTCTTTGGTAAGTAAATCATTTTGGTCTATAATCATTGAATATTTGGATCTCTTCTGACCCTTATGGAAATTTATAGTTTCAATCAAAGATTATTTAGAATATATTCTAAGAGTCAACTTCCCAGTGCAAAAATACTTTCTATATAGTCAGAAGTACTCCTCACTTTATTCTGACAAAAGCTATTACACACATACTCTCATTTCACTTTCACTGAAGCTACATATTTTAAGGCCAACTAATCTCTAGTGTTTTTTGGAAAAATCATGAAATAAATAAACCTCAGTTGCAGTTGTTAAGTTACTATGGCGATACTAGAGTTGTCCATCTGAGAAACAGTGTGTTGTAAATCAGTATCTGTAATTCAGGGCACCTGTCCTTTAGATTTTCCTCATGCTTGCTTTCTGAGTCCATGAAGGCACAACACAATGCTGATCTAGGGTCACTCCTTTGTGATTTTTGTGTGCCTCCGCTTTAGCTGCCCTTATATTAATAGAATACAAGCATCATACAAACTTCATTAAAATATGCCTATGGAGTGTCTATCACATGCCCTTGAAGAAATCCTGGGAAAATTTTAGTGGAAACTATTGCCTTAGCATCTTCAGTCCAAACCGTTTGAACTGATGGTATGTTGAAAGAGATAAAAGGACATGTTTTACAAAAAGATTTCCAAATAGAGCAATATTGGCAAAGAAAATAGAAATAAAATTCAGTTGGAGTTTTTAAGAACTATCTAATACCTTAAAAATAAATGGGGGCGGGACAAGGTACTCAAGAGCATGGGGGTTAGTAAAGGTTTTCAACCAACAGGAGAGTTTGAGTAGGATAAAAAGAGTAGGGAAGCAAAGTTAAATTTGCCAACTAGGGTGGCATTACCAACTTGAAGAGGGTCATTGGAAGGTTGAAATTATCAGATCTTTCCTTCTGTATCTATCAGCTACCAGATATTTGCCAAAGGAAGCATTAGAAATTTGCAAAATAATGTAAGTTTAAAAAAAGCACTTGCTGATAAAATCAACAGATCTCTTTGTATTCCTCCTGGAACCATCAGATACACATTTACTGCAGCCAGATCCCCACAATTTATTCTAGACTCTTTCTTTCATCCCCTACATTTAATAAATCACCAAATTCTTAAAAAGTTCTTGAATCTATCGCTCATATCCCACTCTGAAAGAATTCTCTCTGCCATTGCCTATATCAGTATTTTTCACAATCCTCTCTTCCTTATGTTTTCAATGTGTGTGTTTTTTTAACTTCAAATAAGATCATGTTGCTCCGATATCTAACATTCCTGAGAAGCCCATATACTATAAGGTCATGACCTCTTTGCATTGGTGTCCCACACAGTCTGTCTGCCTTCTGCCTAACTAATCTCATTCTCCATTACCTTTCCATAGGCATATTCTAAACATGCTTATGACAATTTCCCAAAGACATTATGCTTTGGTGTTCTCAAAAACAATTTTTGTCTCTTTCCTTTGTTATTGTCTAACAAACTCCTACTAATAAATACACAGTTCAATTGTCAACCCCCTTTTTGAAGTCGCCTGATACCACTTCATACCAGACTTCACTCCTCTGTCATAGCTCACATCACTTCGAAATGACCTCCTATATGTTCTACCCTCAGCAGACCCTGAGTGTCTCAGAAGCAGAAAGTCTTACGTAGTTTTGCTTGTTAATGCACAATTTCTCCAACAGTTGTCTATTAAATAAGGCTTCTAGAAATAAAGGAGTGAAATCAACTGTTTTGGGCCCACTGCTTCCAACCAGAGCCAGGAATTAAATCTCCATGCAAGGGATCCATTAAATGTAGGGTAGCAAGGAAACAGGACTTGGCCAAGGAAGAAGTTAAACAAAGATATGGCTTCAGTGAGTCCTCCCCTCAGCCTGGCCCCACTGGGAGCTCTTGGCAGTTAATGACATACCGGAATTGTGCCCCTTTGAGCCAAGTAAGACAGGCTTTTGAACCTCTATGTTAGTCATCAATTGCACTCTGCCAAGGTTAGGAGGGCAAAGATGGTGGGACGTGTCTCCAGCTCCAGGTCAGCAGCTAATGCCAGCCCAGGGAGGGCAACACCCTATAAAGGAAAATAACTCAGCCTCTAGTAACCAACATTCACTGAAGCTGACCCACGGGCGCTCAGACCTGGGGGGAATCTCGGTAAAACACCACCAGCTTCCCCTGCAAGCTTCCCCACAGTCATACATATCAATGCAACCTTTACAAAAATAACTTATCTAGAGACACTCTTCTATTAGTGTCCATTCCAATGAATTGTAACTCCACACTGAGGAACTGACTTTTTTTCTTTTACCATAGGAGGTCTTCCATTATCTGAAATGCATATAACTTAACCATGAAAGCCACACCAAGGATTTCAGTGAGCTGCAGTGCAGTCACATTGTAGCATGGTACAACAGTTTTTCCAAAGGAAACTCTAAGCAGATAAAACAGGAGAAATTATGTTTCAATATCTAGGGCTAACGGTTAACTGCACACTAATTGGAAGAAACTCCAAGTCCCTGGCAAGAGAATTTCTTTACAAAATCTACTCTTTACACTTGACATAAATTATTTCCCTTTTATTGATATGAGGAATCCTACATGTTACAGCTGAGATTTGGTACTCAATAACTTCACAATAGAGTAAATAAATGGTTGGCCACAGAACATGCGAAAGTCCTTACAGGGTTAAGTCTGTGTGAGGTTTTACAGTCTTTCCTAGACACATGGAACTAAATAAACAGTACAGCATCATATGCTAGGCATTCATCTAGGATACAAGCACTTTAAAGGTTTGTAATTCATGAAACATTATTTTGAATAGACATTGATTAATACTCAAACAACATTTATACACACCCGCCCACACACAAAGCAAAATAGATGAAATGATCTTTCTACTATATTTTTTATATCTTTAGAATCAGTACACTACAGTGCACAACTATTGCAAATATTTTCTAGAATGATTAGTATAAGGAGTCAAAGAACACTAGAGATAAAATTAAGTTCCCAAAGGAAATTTTCCTTCTAGATTACAAATAAACAGAGAAAATGAAAATGAGACAGAAAATCCCGCTAATAATAGATGCTAATTTTAATCATTACCAGTGCAAAGAAGTGTGTAGCAATTAGAAACAGCTGACCTTTTAAAATTTGATTGTGTGCATTTTCTGTTTATTGTACTGGATTTTGACCACACATTCCTATGAAGATCACCACATATTAATGAAAGAGAAGTTTACTGGCTTAAAGCTAAATTGGTGAAGTGTCTGCAAAGGTACAATGGCAGCCTGTGGCACATTATCAATGGGATGGAAAGGTACATAACAAATGTCAATGGCAGTCATGTGTAACTGAGGGCAGAGAAGAGTGTATATTAATTCAGGAAAACCTGGCTCCACTCCAAGGATTTTTAGAATCTCTAGACTCTTTTTAAGAAGTTTTCAAAATTGAATCACACATTGAAAATGGGGAAAAAAAAAAACTAACTGCATCCACTTCAGGTATGAAACTAAAGATAAGGAAATCTAGGCAGTCCCTGGCAGCATGGTTTGAGCAGATAAAAATGGAAAATGTCCAAGTCTTCTGACTGTAGAAAAGTCTCAAAAATTGCATTTTGATTCATTTTACTCTTCAGGCAATACATTAATGCATAGGGGATTACTATTATAATTTTCATTAACACTGAATGCTCTAGATTTCAGTTGAACACATAATGTATTATTGAAATCTTGATTTCTAATTTTTAATGGTTGAAAAAGCAAGTGATTATATCCTTCACTAAAACAATTTTGAAAAGACCTATCAAAACTTGTTATACAGAAAAGAAGTAATTTAGTAATAAGACCCAAAATCTGACTGTTTCTACCCTGAAGAAATGAGATGGGCAAAACTATACAATAAAATTAGCTGGATAACTCAGACAAATAAATTTTGCTTTGTTGATATTCAGACAAATGTAGTCAAGGAGTAGATATGACTTAGAAAAGAGTTATTTCGATAAGTTAAGTTTCAGACAAACGGAAATGTGATACTTTAAGTTATGGAACTTTAATTTTAATTGTTTTATCAAACATCTTTAAATATATGACACTATTCCTTATTATGGCATTTAAAGAAATGGCGCATACTGATGTTTTCTTAATAACATGACTCAGAAATACATTTCCTTGAATTTTTTAAAGATTTATTTATTTATGCATACAAGCTGGGGTGTAGATGGTGAGAGGGTTCACCAGAGATAGTGGGGAGCAGAACAGGCAGATGGACTGAAGCACACTGCTGAAGGGAGCAGTGGGTGAGGCAGGAGAGGTCTGCTTCACCACATGGGACTCTCCCTGGCCAGGGATCGAATTCGTGTTGCAGGGGCTCTGAATAGCTTCATAGTGCTGTGCTTAACCCGATGAGCCACCAGGGAAGCCCATTTCTTTGAATTGTTTAATTTCTCCATATATTGATCAAATACTGACATGGTATGTAAATTCTCGAGGAAACATGCTTCTAATTTCAGTTGTCACTTCTCTTGTCTGCTGGTTTCTTCCCTTCTACTGGCATTATTTTCTTCTTTCTTATTTTTCTCTATATTTCTTTAAAATCCCTCATATATCTTCACTTTCACCTTTAGAAACTGATTTGGAAGGCGAGCAACAGGTAGTGTCAAACCGGAAGTGATTATGAGTGCTCCATTAGTTGACTGTGATTGGTTATCCTTAATATTTTGATTTTGTAGCCTTAAGGCATTTACAAGCTTAGAAGTTGGTTAGCCTAGTATATTCTATGGTGTTATTAGAGTCTTCTCAGTCTAATGGCCTCTTTATTTAATAAACTTAATAACACACAAGTATGTTGATTTGTTTTACTTCAGTGGCTCTTGCCATAAAATCCAATCCTATTAGTTAATTTAAAAGGCATTACCGAGCTTGTTTCTGCTTACCTGTCTTGTCTAACCTCTAGCTTCATTGGGTCATTCAATTATACCACTACAACATACTTATCACTTAAGTTTCACTACAATCTATTCCCTCTCTTACTTATCATTATTCTACCTAATGTTCTCCCTGACTAACCTTGGCCTTTGAGTGAGTTTAGATGTTTTTTTTCTAAGAAACCTTTGGGATGCCTCTCCCCAAGTCCAAGCCAAAGTATGCAGCATCACCAGTGTTAGGTCTGCATTACTGTCTGGTTTTCTGTGCCATTTCCTCATTTCATAGTCAGCATAAGCAAACAAAATTGAGACTTCTCATGAAATGCAAACCACTGTTGATTTACTTGGGATTAAATCTGGTTTCTTACAGAAAAAATCAGGCTAATATTTACATAAAATTTTATCTATTTTATTCTGGAACTAAAATTAAACAGTAAAATACATAATTTGAGCACAGGGCAAAAGCTAACATTTATCAGTAAGTTAAGTACTTACTTGTAAGAGTAAGTATCAGAAAAAAATGGCAGAGATGTTAGATCAAAAGACATGAGAAATACATGGAAAATATTACTAATGAGGTGGCTTTTACCACCTTCTGACTAAATGTAGTGGGAATAGATTCCATTTTCAACTGAATCATTTATATGTTAATAAGGTATCCAGAGCAGTGATGTGGCTACCAATGGAATTAATCATATGTTTTCTATTTAATCCAAAGATGCTATGGGATATGCAAATATTCAAATGTAATATTAATCGAAGCAAAATAATATGACCTTGGAAAAATGGTCAACCAGAAATAAATGTTTATATACACTAAAGATACAATGTTTGGAAATAATATAAAAATGAAGGGAAAGGCAGATATTTGATTCTATCATACATTTATGTATAAAAACGTGAGATTCTCTGAATACTATAAAAAATAAGTGTCAAAAATAAATCAGAAAGATAGACTTACAAAATAGAAGATCACGAATATCTACATGGACAGCAATCTCAAAACTGGGCAGTTAATAGACATATTTCTTCAGAAATATCCCTGGAGATTTTTTTAAATTAGATTAAATCAGCATGACTACTTAGTGTGTGTGTGTGTGTGTGTGTGTGTGTGTGTGTGTGTGTGTGTGTGTGAGTGTGTGTGTATTTGCTTATGCATGTCTGTGGATGAATAGAGACATACATTCATTATTTTCATATATGCTTGTATACATGTATGAATATATCTTACATTTTCACATATAATTTCTATTAGATATGATGTAAAACTCTTAAAGCTATGTAAGAACATAAAGTACTCATAAACTCACTATTCAGATTTAGGTCTGTACCAAGAAATCTTAATTCCAGAGTCATCTGTCTCTTTTGACTTCCACAACTTACCGGTAGCTACAAGTGCACCACTGATCCTACAGTTTGTATTCTTCTTGTCAACACATGGAGACCAACAGGAAGCACTATGGCTCAAAGCTCATCTATCTGATAGTCTCCTATGAGTTGTTTTCAAACTCAATCTGTCTTCTGAATGGCTTATCATACCTACCACTATCAGGCCAGAAATAATGCCTGAGAGTTTATTATATACCCACCAATCTAAAGACAGTTTTACACTCATAAGTGATTTATTAATACTTATTGACAAACACAGCTTGAAATTCTGCTTAAGAATGTAGCCCAAATAATCAAATAATAGAAGACTGTTAGGATGATGAAATTTAGCTATGACTTATGCTTTAATAATAAAATTAGTAACCCATTGCCACATTTTTAGAATTTTACATTAAACATAAAGCCAATAACATCAAAGCAGCATGTAAAGAGTCCAGGGTGTTTTGAGGGAAATGAAGGCATGGGGAAGAGGAAACTGCATTATAATGCATTTTTTAGAGTCTAAATTGAACTGTATCTTTGTGACAGTTATTTAGGAAATTCCAAGTTTTTCATGGTTTCACTAAGTATGGGGTCTGGCAATAAAAAAATAATCTGGCACTTATCTTGTGTTATTCAGGCAGCCACAGAAGCCCAAATAAATCTAATTTCCATGATTCCTGTGATTTTAATAGCCATTTGCAGCATGGAAACTGTGTGCTTGCTATTAAATTAGAACTATAAATACATAATCTGAATAATATAAATATGTAATAATTCTGGAATGACCATGTGACTTCATTTACTACAAACATAATCAAGGCTATGAATTCTCACTGTATTGAGGAATCAATAATTTCAGAGGCCTTAGGTCAAAAGGGGCAAGCATAGTTATTTCTGTGCACCCTTTTTTCAGAGTCAACCCACTTGCTTTTTCTTATAAGGTAGAAAAACATCAGAACGTGGCAAAATGTCACTGACAAATTATAGTCTTACCTGTATCTAAATTGTTTGAATTAGCAGAGAGGTGGTACTGAAATGAAAGCATAGGACCCAAACCCTAAGATTCTACATTGTGTAAAACTCAAGAACTTTTTTGTTACATAACACCATTTAAAACTTGCCCACCTAATTCCTTATACATAAAACAAACATTGAATCCCTATGTCTGCAAATATCATGCTCAGAGAAGAAACAACACTTTATATCGGGGTCCTTGTGACATCCTAAAAGGAGAATGATGAGATGGAGACAGGATAAGAAACTCTGCCTCTCTTCAAAAAGGTTGGAACTAATACAAAAGTCTCAGCTGATGAGAAAACTCATGTATGGGCACAAGTCAGTGATCTTCAACATCATCAAGCAAAAAGAAAGTCAACTCCCGTTATAACAGGAATTATATCCTGTTCCCCTTATTCTATCATTTTGTGTTTCCATTCTAGTTCAGAAAATTAGACACTGTTTTTAAAGACATTAATATTTCTAAACTTTTATATAAAATATTAATATTTAAATGCTAGAAGAGATCTTGGACATTGACTGACCTAGATCAGCAGACTGGGAGCACAGAGTGGGTCTCCCTTCAAGGAGCACCGGCTCCCAGTTCCCTTCTCATCTGAAAGTGCTGCCTACCAGTTTAGTGCTGGTAAAATTAATAAGAAGAGAAATGATGGTATAGCTAAATCCCCATTCTTTCTCTGGTAGAAATTCAAGAGGATTAGCAAAGGTCAATACCCAGAGGCCACAAAGTCAAAGCTGAACTTGGGAGATAAAGAAAAAATACTGTTTTCCTATGCTCACACACTTCTGTTCTAGTCCAAATGTTTGGGTCCCCCAAAATTCACAGTAAATTCCAATATCCAACCAAAAGGAGTTAGGTCTTTGAGAGGTGATTAGTTCTGAGAACTCATGAACGGGACTGAAGTCCCTACAAGTGAGAGTCCACAGACACCCTAGCCCCTTCCAGCACGAGAGGACATGGCAAGAGGTCAGCAGTCTGCAACCTGGAAGAGGGCCTGCACCCGCCACCACGGCAAGTCTCTCAGTGTCAGGACCTTGACATCTAGCCATTCAGTCTGAAGTATTTTGTTGCTGCAGCCTGAACAGATTAAGACACCTTCTGGCACCAAATGTGTAGGTTTTCCACATCAAGCAGTTCTCCAGTTCTTTTTGGACACCAACTAGATACCCTACAGTTTAACTCAATTCTGACACTAACTACCCAGACCCCACAAATTTAAGAACTCAGATGCCAAGCACAAGTCCCAAGTTCAACCCATAATTTTGATCAACCTGCTATAAATTAGAGATTCCCAAGTTCCCCTTTCAGATTCAATAATTTACAAGAGTGACAGAACTCAGGCAAGTGTGTCACTATTCACAGTTATTGTAAAGGGTACAACTGAGAACAGCCAATGAAGTAAATGTATAGAACAAGGTATGGAAAAGAGGCAAAGAACTTCCACTCTCTTTGAGCATATCAATCTCTTAGCACCTCAATATGTTCTTGGCCTCAGACTTGCACCAGGGAATTGGGGGACATGGAAGAAGACAAGTAGAAGAGACTTAGGTGAGAAACCATGGAAGGCTGACAACAGCAGCTTTTAGCTTGACTTGTTCTTTGTGCTCCTTTCCTTCCAGTCTTGCCTGGCCCCTTCTACCCCTTTCCTATGGTTCTCTGCCCGAAGGTGCCTTAGACTTGTGGCAAGCTTTCAGGTGGCAACCCTGCTTTGGGCCAACCCTGTTTGACTGGAAATTTACCCACTAGAGGATGGTTAACTGGATGTTTCACTGGGAAACTATAATCCTTCCTCTCTTTTCTTTCTATTACACGCTATTTCTATTAAAGTTCTTTTTCATTGAAGGTCTTATGCACTAAGGGTATGTTTTGTCAATGTGTGGTAGAAGCAGAACCTATTTAGAGCATTCAAGGTTTGGGGAGGGGGTCATCTCAGCATGCCCCTTAGGCTTCCCACTAACAGAATTTCCAATCCTATAAACACCTGGTTAGCTCCCCTAGAAACCAGCACTCTAACCCAACCATAGAGGCTTTGCAAAGGCCTACTCATTAACATAAACTCAGCAGTGATTAGAAGGGGCTTGTTATAAATAACAAAAGACATTACTTTCATTTTTATCTCTCTGGAATATTTTCCGTATAGCTTCATAGTGTTGCAGCTTAACCCCTTGCTCCACCAGGGAGGCCCTTTTTCACCCTCTAGTCTTAATAAACCCTCTTTTTTCACATTCCAAGGGGCAAAAAATCTCTCTTCAAAGATAACAGCATTGCTGACCGCCAGATAACTATAAAACAAGATGGCGTCAATCAGACTATAAGGACAGACATGCTGACCCTGCCCACTCCTTTGCCCCCTCTTGTGAGCAGACCTGTGGTCTCAGACACGAATCTGCTGCCCTCGTGACCTGTCAACAAACTAAATGACTTTCCTTCTCCTCCAACTCGGTTTCCTTTTATTGGCCAAGGGAACCGAGACTGGCCGGTGTTCCAGTATCAGCGCATGAAGCATCCTGCCCAAGGTATTATACTAGTTAGTAACATAACAAGACAAAGAAGCTGATCTTTTTGAAGTGAAAGTGTCTTTCCCTAAACAAATCATCTAAAAGTTATCATCTCCCACAATCAATTTCTAGTTGAAATTCTGCAGAAGTGTACATATGCATAAGAAACTAAAGGATTTTCTGGCTTTGTCCACTGCACATAAAGCTCTGAAAGACAAAGCTGATTTCTCTTAGCCCTAGGTTAAATAAAGCATAGTAAGTTACTGCCTGCTAATATTTCTCTTCCACTCCATAACTCATATAAGGATGTATAAAAACCATGATTCATCCTGGTTTCTAGATTTCCTAAAAAGTAGTTTCTCAGCGTATTCCATACAGATTCATTTAATCTACTCTCAACTTATTTTATAGGTAGCTTTGAAAGTAACTTGCCAGCCCTCCTCATTCACAATCAGCCAAGCTTGAGAAACCAGAACATGAAAAACATGACGTTAAAAGCCTGCTTCTAAAACATGTTGTGCACAGTGAGCTGAGTGCTGAAACTAACGCAGATAAGCAGGCTCACACCTAATGACATTTTTTCAGGTCGGAGTCATATTTTAAGGCCTAATTAAATGAAAATGATTTTAGGAAACCTTTCCCAGCAAACCTAACCATAATCATTTCTCCCTATGGGACAGTATACAGAGCCCATTTCAAGGTCTCCGTGTTCAGTCTTCTGCACCCTGTCTTTGGCTCAGGAACACCTCAAGTGTGCTCTTTGCTCCACTTCCCACTGGTCTGTTGGACAACTGTGACCTTCACACAGACCCTTTTGTTCTCCAAGTTTAGGTGGGGGGGAAGAGGATGACATTCTTTATCCCATGACTGAAGTTGAGATAAACTGAACTTTTCAAAAGAAACTCTCCTCAGATGGTAAATGAAAAGCAAAATTGAAGGAAAAAAAAGGAATGACAGCATAGTAACAAAATCACTGAGACAGTCCTATTTGCAGTACACAATTTTTTACCCATCACATAAATCTGGTCTAACCACATACTGGCTTGGCTGATTTAATTTCTGGGTGTACAGGCCCTTGGCGCTTGTCTTCAGCAACTCTGTCATCCCAGCTGCCATAAACCTAACTTGAAGGTAATCACACTAAGGTCAGTACTGGTCCTCTCTCTGGGTACTGGGTAACCTCAGTGTGTCCTCTGATTTTGAAAGCCCCGTCTATCACCAGGACAGCTATCGCAGAAAAAAAAAAAAAAAAAAGGCTTTCTCTGCCTTGGGAAAAGCTCTTATCCTCTGGCAAATCACCACACCCCTGGCACTCCTTACCAATCTCTCTTCCCAAAATGCAAACACATTCACTTACCAGATTCTAAGGAAAACCAAACACAGAGAATACTGGAAGTTCTCGCCATGCAGTCATACCCCTCAAGCTTTAGTCTGGTGACCTAGTAGCCTCAGACAGGGAGTACCACTTTCCAGAAGTCTCCTTCCTAATGCAAGTTGACCTTCTTCTCCCCCTGCACCACCCACATTGTGTACCAAACCCAACAACAGCATCTGCAGTTTTCTTAAACCAGGCACCCTCGTGGTATTCTCACTGAGATCCTCTCTAGAAAGAACACTCTCAATTTTCTGTTAATTCATAAAGCAGAGAAAATTAACATCCACTATGCTTCTCAGAAGTGCAATTCTCCTTCTCCCACCTGCATCAGATCCTAACAACTCTCCCTTTCGCAAATCCTACAAGTGGCTTCCTCCAGAGTTCTTGCAAAAATATATACATTACAGCTATGAAGTACTGAATACACTTACAAAAAGAAGTACACACCCAGAGGAAAGGTCATTCTCTATGTTTTCCATTATATTTTTACCATTAATCAAATCAAGTCATTCAATGGAGATAGTAAGTTTTTTCTCCTCAATGTATTTCTCCTTTCTCTCTCCTCCACTTAAAGAAAGCAGCCACCTCTGTGACTCATTGATTCAGGAAGTCAGGCCAAGAAGTAGCTTAAAAGTCTTTCTTATTTTGGAATTTTAAAAGCCAAAACCCAATGGATAGTTGAGAGTTCACAAACATAAAGAGAGAAGCTTTGAAGAAGGAAAAAGTGATTCTCTCCAAACCAAGGATTTACCTTGGACAAGGAGATTGAAGCAACTTCCACAATTCTTCAGAGTACACAGGTCCCAGAAGGTAACTGACAAAACCTCCTAAACCAAAGAGCACTGTCTGGGTGCTGTCTCAGGTGAGCATAGCGCAACCTTCAGAAGCTGCTGTGTTCCAGGCATAAGGATGTGACAGATGATCTAGGACCTGAGGTGGCGATGCAGAGTGGGACCTGGACTTCTTAGTATTAACTTACATGAAACCAAAACTATGTACCTGAGGCCAATCCAGTTTAGTTGTATAAGCCCTCAGATCTGTGTATGGCATGATTTATGAAAGGTGAGAAATCCCCTGAAGTAACTGAGGTAATTTTTAAATACAAAATTGCTTTTTAGAAAATAAACAATGCCTTCTTTTTTGAAGAGCTAAGCTTATGAAATGGGATTTACATTTTGTAATTTACTACCAGACTCTGTTTTTTCAATTACTTTTATGATAACCTGAAGACAAAGACCAGTCTTACAACTCCTTGTATTCCTAGAATCTACAGAGTCTTGAAGTTAACACTCAGTAATTTCTGTGTGAATAACATTATCAAATCATTAAATCTTTTAACTGGAAGCACTAGAAAATCTTTGGTTCCAATCTCTTTATTTCCCAAATGAGGAAACTGAAACCCAGAGGATTAAGTTTTCCAGGTCACACATGAAGCTTTGTATTTGCTTTCCTTCTAGAATAATCTTTAGCTTTAAAAGGTTGATGGCCATATTGTGAAGTTCACTCTTGAAGAGTAGGCCTCATTAACTGATACCACATTAAAGCTACATAAATGGATAATGCACATTAAAAATTACCCTCTCAAATCCCATTCCAGTGTTCAAACTCCTATTAGTAACACTAAGGACACT
The DNA here is from genome assembly GCA_004024925.1 of Scalopus aquaticus. Taxonomy (NCBI): domain Eukaryota; kingdom Metazoa; phylum Chordata; class Mammalia; order Eulipotyphla; family Talpidae; genus Scalopus; species Scalopus aquaticus. The sequence continues at coordinate 127,283 of PVIJ01000687.1, read as the reverse complement.
GATTCAGATTATCTTCTATTCTTCCTATTCCCATAACGATATTGCCTCCCTCGGGGCTTTCTGCACCTCCAGCCCTGTGTTCCACTGTGTTATTTCATCTCTAAGTCTTCCCCTCCATCTCCAAAATAATGTCAAGTGCATCATTTTCATCAGGGAGTACTCCACTCAGGGATGTCCCAAGAGGGCATTAAAACATGAATATTGAGCAACATCCTGTGACTTAAGGGAGAAGATGTGGCTTTGCCAGATGGTGTTAAATAAAAGCCAGAATTGTTAAGCCACCTCTTTGATAGGGATCAAGTGGCCAGACCATTCCCACTGTGAACTAGCATCACTTTTTCCTCAGAATGTGTCCTGCTTATTGCTGCTATTTTCACATTTTTATTTCTCAAAGTATGCCTGCATTTTAACCTAATGTAATAGAGACATAATATTTAGAAAGTAAGAAAAAGACTAAGATACCTAGATTTTGGATTTCATTTCCTTCTTCCCTGTCTTCTGGGGCTCATCCCTAGTAGAGTAGTTTCACAAATCTTCCAGTCTTCAAGAGTCCTTTTTCCCTTTAATATCTGTATCAAATAGCAAGCTTCAGGGGAACTGTAATGTTGGGGGGGGTACCATGTTCCCTGTCCCCAGCTACATTCAGTCACCTTGGACCCACTGTGCTTCTGGGAATGAGGGGCAGAGCTGAGTGGCTAGGCGAAGCTATATAAGATCCAAGGCCAGTGTTCTCAGGGAGAAAAAGGAAAGAACTCTTGTTTCTACAGCCAGAGTAGTTTCCTGGTACTGCTGGGAAAGACACATGGAAGGAGATACAAGGAGGGAAGACACGTAGATAGACTTGAAATAGAAACAGGAGTAAGAGACATGTTGGGGGTTGGGGGAACAGTGGGGGGTGACAATGGCAACCATTCTCTTGATATGACATCTCCTTTTGTCTGCTGGGACCTGCTTCAGAACCTCTTTCACATGGCTCCCCATCAGAAGGTGCCTTAGAATAGTGGAAAGCTCAGCCTTAGCAACCTCACTATGGGACAACCCTGTTTAGCTGGGCATTTGCTCTCAAGAGGATGGGTAATTTAGAGTGTCAGTTTCAGGATCTTCGCCATGCTATACCTTTTACCCATTCATTTGATCATTCACATCTTGGTATTTATTGAAGTGCAGCTACAAACAGTGCATAATAAAGTCATTATGACAGCTGGGTAGCACAAGGACCTTTGAGAGTAATGGTCAGAAGACTGCCTCATCCTGACCTCAGAGGAACAATTTTCTTGTCCAAATCTAAGTCTGAGTGAAGGAATCACACTGATGCCGCTGGGGTTATTCAATTAGAGCAGTGGCAAGCCAGAAAGCAAAGGAGGAAAAATTACTGCTTGCACTAACTTATATAAAGTCAAATAATGATGCTTACATGCATTGAAAAAGTTGCCCAATATTTTCACTCCACCTCCCACTGAGGCTGAGGAGCAAACTTTTTGGGAGTTGTTTATTTTTGTCTAGGCAAGTGGAAACAAATGTAGTGACAAACTTACAAAGCAATGTATGTGTGCCCTGTGATTATGAAAGCCTGCATCGGAGGAATATTACTCTAGAGAGGACAGAAGAACAGGGACAGAAAGGATCAAAATTAAAGCCATGAAAACTAATGATCACAAACAAGTTTTTCATCTCTTCAGTTTTTTGAAATAAAATCACAATTTTTTAAGCATAGCAAACACACAAGCCAAACTGCATCACTTCACAAACCTACATCACTACAAACTAGAACTCATTGTTTATGGACTTGTATGATAATATAATTTGCTGCTACTACTGCTGAATGGCTTTACCCTAATCTGTAATTGCATTGAGAATATGTGGTCCAAGGTACTCCTAGGTATCCATCTGAAGAATGCAAAAACACTAATTTAAAGGGGGCCTCCCTGGTGGCGCAGCAGTTGAGCGCTGCGCTGTGGAGCTGTCGGCAGCAGCGATGCGAGTTCGATGCCCGGCCAGGGAGAATCCCACATGGCGCGGCAGACCTCTCCTGCCTCGCCCGCTGCTCCCCTCAGCAGTGTATTTCTGATCTGCCTGTTCTGCTCCCCACTCTGTCTCTGGTGAACCCTCTCGCCACCCCACGCCTCTGGCCTATCCCCCAGCTTGCATGTATAAATAAATAAATCTTAAAAAAAAAAAAAACACTAATTCAAAGGGATGTATGAACTCTTCTGTTCATTTCAGCACTATTTACAATAGCCAAGTTGTGGAAAAAAACTAAATGCCCAGTGACATGTTAGTGGATTAGGAAGATGTGGTACATACACACTCTGGAATACTATTCAATATTAAAAAAGATGGAATCTTGCCATTTGTAATAACATGAATGGAACTGGAGGGGATTATAGTAAGGGAACTACATCAGTATGAGAAAGTAAAACACAAGATGGTTTCACTCATGAACAAAGGAAAGGAAGTAGATAAAATGAAACCAAGATATACCCTAGAAATCTGAAGATAGAACTGAGGCAACCAAATGGGGAAGGTAGGGTATGTACTATAATGGTCGAGGATTATGGCTGCTTTGGTGATAGGTGCAGTGTGGTAACATGCATCTCATGGGAGTGATCCTAAATGGCATCTGATTGACTTTATAGAACCCCAGGAATTAAATGCATGAGATAACTCCTAAAGAAAAGATGGAGGAAAAACTGCAAGCTTCAGTCTTCCTGATCCTTTCCTCTACATGCGGCTGGGTACCTGACCAACTTCTACCACAGAAGTCACAAAAGTATTCTATGGAGAAGCTGAAGCAGACACTCCGGGACCTGAAGCACTGCTAAGAATATGCTACGGTTTAAATGTTTGTGTCTCCTCCAAATACATACTGTAAAGCTTAATCCCCATGATATTTGGAGATCTGATGATATTTGGAAGAAAGACCTCTTGTATGTAATAGGTCATAAGGGTGAGACCTTCACAAGCAGGATTAATGCCTTTATAAGCAGAAGCCTAACAAGTTATATCTTTCTCTCTGTCACATGAGGATAGAGCGAGGAGGCAGCTGTCTACAGTCAGGAAACTGATCCTCACCAGACACTGGGCTTCTGCCTGGGCCTAGTCTCCCAGTCTCTAGAAGTGTGGGAAATAAATGTTTGTTGTTTAAGTCACACAGTCTGTGGTATATTTGTTAATAGAAATGGTTAAGTCAAGGTGGGATATCGCACTGAAAACTTAAGTGATTAAGTGAAAGACTGCATAGGAAGGGGTGACTCGCAACCTTTTTTCCACTTTGCACTACAGGTTTATACACCTCAGGTAGAGTGCTGGAGGATTCCTCTCTGAAAAAAACTGATTATCTCAAAAGAAAAACAAAAAAAAACCCTTCTGATAATGAAACAGTGAAACAGTCCAAGCTGAATCCACTTTATTGAAACATATTCAATATTCTACTGTTTCCACACAACACACCACACACACACACACACACACACACACACACACACACAGCCTCCATACAGCTTCTATTGCCTTGCTCTGAAATATGAACAGTTAAAAACACAACCTGAAAACTCCTAACAAATAAACAAACCAGAAAGCAGAGAAAAAATATATTATACTGAATATCCTAGGAGGCCCTTGAAATAAAAAAATTTCAAAGAAAAATAAAACTGAATTTTCTTAAAACTTTCATTAAAAAATGTCAGAAAGGTAATATTCAAAATATTCAAAAGTACACATAAAAATTTAAGAAATTTCTCAGGAAATGCATGAGGAAAGAATAAAAATAAGAAAAAGGAAATACAAGTAAAAGAATATCAATAGTGAGAAGTCAACAAATAGTAACACATTCAGAAAGGAAAAAACAAAAACTGGAGAAAATCAGATACAAAAACAATTTCGGAAGATTTCTCAGAACTTAGGAACTTGAGTTTGTAATTGAATGGGCTCAAAGGGCTCACCTCATGACCAAGTCAATGGGAGAAAACAAAAGGCCAACACCAGATCTTATTATTGTGAATTTTTAGAATCTGAAAACATAGCACTTAAGTGTAAATTCAATATTTGACCAAGTATATCACAAAACATTACATGGGATGCCAACAGACCTCAAAAGCAGCTAAAAGGCCATCCCTACCCCCAAAGATCAAAAATAATAATACAGGCATCTGAAAATCTTAGTATAATAATTATAATCATAGGGTATTAGTCATTCCCACTCCCTCTTATGTTTGTTCACATTTCTAGTTTTTAAATAAGAGTCACTTTGGAATGTCTGCACCGATGTATTCAGCACATGCATTGGATAGGAAAGTGAAGCGTTTTTCCTTCTGAGCCCTCTTCTCTGGTACCACATACTCACATTCACACACACATCCATACATTTTCATTCAAATTGCACACACACTTACACACATGTTCGTTCACACACACACAAACACAGACAAGTTGGGTCCTTAGAAATAGCCATTCTGGAAGGTAGTCAGAGCAGGAAACGTATTTCTTAGTTTTCCAGAGCAGAAGAGGATCTGGCCACTAAGATTAGAAATGAGGTCTGTAATTTATACTCCATTTCCTGTGTCCTCCTGTAGTATGCTAGACTTTCACAAGCTTATTTGATATTCACATTACCCAATTAGTAGCCACTAATTGTTTTAGCAATTGTCTCTCTAACCCTTTGTCATTTTTTTCCAATGCTTACATTGCTAGCTTTCAGCAGCAACAAAAAGCAATACTCCCCAGTTCTGGGCACTGCCCACTGTTGCCAACACCAAGTCTCCTTCTGCATCCTACCTGCTGCAGGTCAAAACCCAGAACTGTCAGCAGACACAGGACTTCATAGTTTTCCTCTAGAGCATCCCAGCGGGTACACTGAGATCTCAGCAAGCAGCTGACTGCTTTCATTTCTAGCTGCAATCTGGAGAATGGGTGCCAGCCATACCTAGGGGATAACTGAGTCAGGACCTGAAAAAAAATGCTTGAGGATCCAGGAATGCCAGGAAGACACATGGAAAGCTTAACCTAGAGCTAATGTAATAGTTATTCTTGTGTCTCTTCCCTTACAATCCAATTTTTCTTTTATAAAAGGAGGGAAAAGAGATACTATCATTTTATTGCTAGTATCACTGCTGTTATCACCATTATCATCATCATCATTAGACAACTGCTATGTGTAGACAACTCTCAAGATCCTGGGCAGTGGACTACTGTAATTTTTTCAACATCACTCATTTATCAAGATAGTACATGCAATCTTGATACACAGAACAGCCTTCAATCTATATATTTCCACAGAGACAATCCTACATTACAGATAATGTCAAACACCCTCTCCAGCCTATGGCAATGTTTTCCAGAGCTTTCCATGTTCACCAATACTTTAAATTAAGCTTTTACCCCTTCACCCTTGTTAAATACACATTTGTACCCAGGATCTTAAGAGCTCACCCTGTGTGTCCAGAAAGCAGACCCTTGGCAGCCGGTCACGTGTTTATGGAAAAAGCATCTGGGTATCATGAACAGAGGCCCTGACTTGGGTTTGAGTAGAATTGGGTCCCAGGCCTGTCTTAGCCACTCACTCACTGACTATAAGCTTCAATTTCCCCAGATTCATTTCCCTATCAACAAGAAACAGAATTGTGCTCACTGATCTCTAATATTCCATCCAACTTAAAACTGTTATTTTACATTTTACAAAATATATATACTGACACCCCAGCCACTAAGAACAAGTTTCGAACTTTTTTAGAGAATATTGTGTTTTAAATATCTATACAAATGCCCACACATATAATTTCAAAACAATGCAAATAATTCCAGCTGGATAAATTTAGAATGCTTATATTAAAACCAATTCAACAATATTCTCTGGCATCATTCCCAGAACATTTCATTTGATTGAGAATTGTTTAAATTTTAATCCATTTTAAGCCCTTCTATCTCCCAACTGTGCTCCTCTTAGTATGTGGCATTTGAAATATTGACTGCAATAGCACTGATTCTTATTAAATCATGTATCTTAGTGGTGGTACTAGTGCTCATTATAATGTTTTCTTGGACCACACATACAATGTGAGGTGGGGTGGAGAGAAAGCATTTATATGATTGTGGGTTTATTTCTGCAAATTCCCTTTTTCTGCCCACTTCTCTCTGGTACCAGCATCAATATTACTTACTACTGTACTCTAATTTCTCTAATCTTTCCCTTTCCTTTTAAAACACTTAATATAATAGCAAAAAAAAAAGGTCTTTCTAAACACTTCTGCTGGTACAAATTCTAGAAAAACAAACAAATCAAATTGTACAATTTCCCTACATTGGACAAGATCATTTTCTATAAAATCATAATTGCACAGTTTTTCCTTTCCTGACTAGAGTTTCTCTTCTATTTCCAATTTCTGTTCAGCCTGGATCCAATCTTCAATGGCCTTGGGAAGAGAAATGGAAATGGTAACAACTGAGTCTAGGAGGAAGGCTTTTGGCAGAACCACTGAGTGGGTAGATGATCAAGCCCCAGTAAGAACAGAGACCTCTAAGTCCTCACGATGTGTTTTTACCACTCTACACAGTAAACACTCACACTATTTCTTAACAGCTCTGTCTTGATTTCCACCCCTTGCCTGACCCAATCCCTGCTGGAGACTTCCACAGGACCCTTTATAATAAGAGCTACCATGCTTCAAATCAACAGTGGTCTACAGGCACTGTTAATTATTTCATAACAAGTGTATCACTTAATCTTTACACAATCTTACAAACCAGACATTTGTTTTAAAATCAGGAAAATTGAGAACTGGGAAGGTTAACTAACTTGCATAATATCCACACAAGGAGTTAAGCCTAGTATTACCTAGGTCTGTCTCATTGCACATTTAAAATACCTATTTGTTTAAAAGTAATAATAATCAGAAGGTAGTATTAGATGAACATAAAAACTGTAAAGTCTATGCTGTGGTTTAATCAAAACTGTAACATCTATACATGTGTAGGCAAGATTCAACCAATGATTTCCATGAGCCTCTTACTCAGAGACTGGAACTGGCATTTGGTAACAGCATGGAAAGTGTTCAGCTATAAGTGACAGCCCAATTCCTATTAGCCTAAACAATACCTTTCTAATACACAGGGAAGTCTACAGCAGTGTTGTCCAATAGGAAATATAATGTGAGAAATTCAGGTCACATATGTAATATAGTCAAAGTTCTAACAGCCACATTAAATAAGTAAAAGAAACAAAGTTGATTTTAATAATACATCTTATTGAATTGAGCAGATGCAATGTATTATCATTTCAACACGTAATTGTCATTAAAAATATTAATCACATAATTTTTTTTCTTCATAGTAAATTTTTGAAATCTGATGTGTATATTACACACAGTCTCAATGCAGACTAGTCACATTTTAAGCACTCATTAGGCAGGTGGATAGTGACGGCCATATTGAATGATATAGGTAAGGGAAGTGGTTGCCAGGGTTAGATTTCCAGTTCTCAGTTTCCTTTTTCACATACTTACTACCTCAGGTTCACAAAATGGTTACCAAAGTACCAGACTCTCTCAGTCTCGAAAGCAAAAACAGGGAAGAACCACCACAGTTCTTCCACCTACATCTGTGAACTGTGCCCCTCAGGGTCTCTTCATCACAAGGAAAGTCTGGGAAAATAAGAAACTGGTTTTCTTCAATTCTCAAAAAGAAGGCTATTGGATATATTTTCTAACCAGTTAGGTCAATTACAGGCATTGATTTAAAAGAAAAAAAAAAGAAAGAATGAATTTAAGTAAGATGTTCCAGTAATCACAGAAACATGCTTTGTTTCACTCTGTGATACTTAATATAATATTTAACTAGACAATAAATCAGAATTTTCATTCAGAATAATACCAAGTTGGCTTCATTTATACCCTTTGCCAGCTAACACATGTAAAAGGAGATGGAGGGATGGAGCATAAAGAATGTGACATCTTGAGAAGAAAAGTAGTTCTTAGGAAATGAGTACCAATCTCTCTATCTCCACCAATTTTTTCAAAATGAGTCACCTATGAATGTATGGGAGCACATACTGAACACCAAATAACACTATTTGTGCAACTTTCTACTGGGGTAATGACAATGTTCATTTTAAACATCATAATGTAAATTATATGCTTCTCTTACAGTTTATAATTCTTCCTAGTAATCTCTTTCTAAAACTAAATGACAATGATAAATAAGTCCAACATAATACAATCATATTATCAATTAAAATTTTTTTGGTTACCTTAGTTGAAAGTAAAAAGACCTGCAGCTTCAAAAATAATGACTAATATTTAACTTTTAAAATAAACATTTGAAATTAACAAACAATGGAAATAAATTATTCACTAACACTGGTCAACAAATTTTTATAAAAGTCCATGTTACTGAAATAAAATTAGTCATTTCCTATCAATTTTTATGTGCTCAACATGAATATGACAGTTAAATTCTAATTTTGGTTCTAGGTTTTTTTTTGTAATCGGCAATAAATGGATGTTTACATCATGAAATGCATGCCAATAGTAATAGGCCTATGGTTAATACCTGTTAAAAATCAAGTCATAGACTACTTCTTAAATTTCTTCGCTTGTCTTTTATACAGCTGTCCAGGAGCATCTTTGGGGAGTGTCCAGCAGTAGTCAGCCAGCAATGTAGTGGACCATTTTCCCTGGTATCTTCATTCCATTGATGTGATATCTTGATGAAAACATTTGCCAAGTTCATCACTAACCACACCACAGTTTTCAGGGAAGAAATCCAGATGGGAATGAAGGAAGTGGGTCTTTAGAGACATATTGCAGCCAAGTTTCTGATACTGCATCAGCATGTCTTCTACTAGTTCCTTGTAGTTTTCTGCCCTAACATTCCCAAGAATGTTTGTAGACACTAGGCGAAACACATTCCATGCTTGTTTCACATCACCCTGCAGCAAGTTGTTGAACTGGTCATCTTTGAAGAGCTCTCAAATCTGAGGACCCACAAAAACTCCCTCTTTAATCTTGTTTCGCTGAGTCGAGGACATTTTCATGCAGGTATCGGAAAGCTGGCAAGGTCCGGTCCGTGGCTTTCACGAAATTCTTCATCAAACCTATTTTGTCTGCCTTGTTCTTGGATAAGTCCAAATCACAAACCAGGTCATTGAGTTCTTCCTGTGTTAATTTTGTGGGGTTGATGATGCACCACAGTGAAAATATGGATCACTGTATGCTGATGAAACAGGAGAAGAACAGGTCGGCTCACCCTTGTCCTCATCAGATGAATCAAGACAATATTCTGCTGGAGGTTCTGGAATAGGAAGTCCCTCACCATGTGGAACTGGTCTCAATGCAGATGGAATGTTTGGGTAGACTCTTCTTGACTTTTTTTGCTTCATTATTCCACTGGAAAGAGGAGGAACCAAGCAGAAGTAACAGTCTTTTATGTGGTTACTTGGCTCTCTCCATACCATGGGGACTGCAAATGGCATTGATGGTATTTTGCCACTGGACCACTGTGAAAGCTGTGTTGTACACATAGCACAGCATCTATGCAGGGCTCAAGGCTTGTCTTGGTTACCAACCTTGCATCCGAAGTAAAGATGATAAGCCTTCTTCACTTGAGAAGTGATAATTTTCTTCTGGTTGGCAAATGTCACTTCCCCACAAATAGAGCAGAAATTGTCCATGCTATCAATGCACTTTTGAGGCATTACTGCTCTTCATTGTGCCTAAATGGATAAAATAAGAACAGTTCTATGGGGCAGTAGCTTAAACTGTCTCGCACAAAGTCTGAAATATTTTCAATGCTCAACCTTTCCGACAGGGCTTTCTATAGTGCACTGCTGACAGCTTACTTCAGCAGCCACCTGGCAGTAGTATTGCACTGCATCAGAAAATGATGCAATGAACTCTGGATGATGTGTGCATGATGGTATTATTCAATGCGATGCAGTATTACATCTTTCTAGGCTGATTTAGGATGTTGTTGTAGTCCTACTGGATAGATTTACATGGTGAAACATATAAAATGAGTTATATCAAATATCTTCAAAATGAGAGCTAATAAAAAATTTTCAGGGTTATATTCATGCTCAGCACACCAAGATACTACAGATTAGGGCCTTTTTAAGTCAGTTATGATCTCAAGGTTGCCCAGTGTAATAGACTGTAGATAGTTTGAATATTTCCATACAATTTAAATGTTATGGTAAACTTCAGTGTCTTTTTTTAAACTTTCTGTATATTTTTTTCTCACAAAAATGCCAAAAAAATCTTCAATGATCTTAACTTATGGCGCGATATGACATATTTTATGTAATAGTAGAGAACTAATCTATAGTGCAATTGTTCAGCATTATATAAATTAAGGCTGGTATTTTGTTTATTCAGTTTTAAATATGTATGCATACATGTATATGCAGACATTCATATAACTAAGGCTTTAATTATTCAAAGCCCACTAGGTCATCTAATGGGATTGTAGGAAGTATAGTTGCCATGAACTAGAATTATAAGCATAAAATTCCTCAGATGAAAACATGAATTAATTTAAGCCATCAGAGAAATTAGGTCAATAACGGAGTCTTTAACTGTAATCTCCTGAGATTTGCATTTTGAAAAGGACTAGAAATCCATGGATTCCGTATGAGAAAAAGTAATCCCATTATAACTTCACTAACTGTAGCAACTGAGATGAACTTTGTACCACATTATATGAAGGACACATGTTGATCTTACCACAACTAAAACCCAGTTTCAAGAGATTTTATGATTGTTGCTTAATACATTAAAAACCATGTAAAAGAACAACATGTGAAACCTAATAACCTAATATTACCACTAATACCATTAACATCACTTGAAATCCTCTTTTCTTTTTAAATGCTTGATGGTGGGTTAAATGGTTCATAGCCCCTATACACATATGGATGCCCAATTTCTAATATTCTGTGACATAGGCTAATAATAACACACACTATAAATCAGCCAGTGACTACTTAATGACGTAAGCTCAGTGCATGAATTGCCAAAGGCCCCTACTTTCCTCTCATTATGGCACTGTGTAAATGATCCCTCAGAGCTGTTAACATCACCCTGGGCTTTGACACACTCCACCATGAAGGGTGCTGATAACCAACGACAAGAACACTGTGTGAAGATCAATGTGTTGTCATTGACTCGTACCCCTTGGAGACCTTAAAATGATGCTTGTGTCATTTGAAAATGACATGAAATCACAATGTTATACCTGGGAATACTGTCAACTTGGTGATTATTTTAAATTTGAAGAGATAAATGAGAAGAATATGAGAACTTATCAAAATTCAAATAACTATGACTTCACTTCTAGTCCTCCTCTTTAACTTACACACATATTCAAAAATTTTTGGTGCGAGTCAGGAAAAAGATAAAACTTGCAAGCAGACCATGGATCTGAGGCATACAGTGGGATGAGGAGGGGGTAAGGGAAGGGACAGTAGGGAAAGGGTCCAAACAGGGGCGGGAAGAGCACAAAGGACTATGGTGATAACTCCCGGGAGCTCTGGCAGTGAGAGAACTAGGGTGACTAATCCTGAGAGAAGAATCAAATACTGTATAAAAATGAACAACTATGTAAGAAAATAAAGAATTTTAAAAAATTCTTTGGTGCTGCAGATTTTGATGAAAGCTTGGAGAGACGGAGAAATTATAATTTGAAGCATTAAAATGTTTAAAGTCATTGTTAGATCCTTATTCCTAGGCGTATTCTTCTTGTCCCCATAATGTGACTCAAGCCTTTTCTCCACTGTCTGCTGTCTCCATTACCCCTCTCTGCTCTGCTCTTTGCCTACTTTTTCAGAAAAAAAAAAAAAGAAAAATTTCTTATCTTCTAACAGGATAATTAAGCTATCATCAAGCCACACCCAAACTCAGCAATACCCTCTGTGTACCCAAAGTCACAACACAATCTGTAATAGAAAAAGTCTTGAAACTGTTAACATTTGCTTTCTAATGGGTAGTCTATCAGTAGGGATATAACATCACTATATTTTTCTTTTATTTCTGGAAATATTAAAAGTGATGCTATATCCCCACTGATAGATTACCCGTTAGAAAGCAAATGTTAACAGTTTTAAGACTTTTTCTATTATAGATTGTGTTTAAATTGTGTTTAAACAACCCAAATTTTTTTTGTAAATGCGTTCCTTTAAAGATATATTGCTCTAAAATTTGAACTCAAAACCAAATCTACATAAATACAAAAACTATTTATAATGCCTATAATCTAAAATTCTTTAAAAATAAAAATATAATTTTCCTTTTTACATACCAAACCAATCTTCAGAAAAAGAATACTTAGTTTGTTATAAATGAAATGTTAAATTGAAATAACAATTTCAATTGTTAGTTCATATTTATAACATGAGGATGAAAATCCAGCAAAACTTCAAAAACTAAATGTGTGACATTTTCAGTCTTTATTGAATTTATTATATAGAAGTAACTTATTTTACACAAGCCCTAGAAGCTCAAATGCTAATAGAATTTAAAAATCATTAGCTAAATGAATGTTTCAATAAAGGTTATCCCTGATGATTTCTAGCTTCTGCCTGTAAATGCCATGTGCATTTTAATCCAGACATGTCCATAGGCTTCATACTGCTTTATGAGAGAAACAAAAATAAGTCAACTAATAGAATTCCACTGCCTTTAATTTCTGACACAGAGAACTAAATTAACCACTCAGAAAATGAGTCACCTTGGGGTAAGTGATACTTGGGCATTTAGTTGTGAATTAGACACTTTTCTATAAAGGCACAAAGGGTGTAAATATATTATTTTATGCAAAACATAAACAGAAGATTTTGCAATTTAAAGAAGATGATTATCTGCAAGAGACAAAATCAATTTATATAAAAAATTACTACTTATTACTACTTCAATTACTATTTTAAAAGTCACTGAATCTTAGTTTTTAAATTATGAATGAGCACTACATACATTAAGGTAATAAATTATCTTGGGAGTTAAGAAATTACAGGATTATCATCAACTAATACTTCAACTAGAGTTAAAAGAACTGTCTAAAATGGACACTGTCTTAAAATGGACACAGTCTAATGAAAATATGGCCATATTTTCAAAATCTTTTCAGAAATGCCGACAGACTCTCATATATACTACATACTTAAAAGCCTAACTAGTAGTCCATAAAAATAAGTTTGCATATATTACAACCAACTGAATAATCATTCAAATTGAATCTTCCATATTTCCTTATAGCAGCCCATCTACATTTGAAATTTGAAAGAACTTTACATTTAATTTTATAACTCTAAACAAGGTAATCTAATGAAATTGAAACAACAAACAAGCACTAAAAAAGAGCCATTATATGTAATTCCGTAAACAATGAAGTAAATATATTTTTTTATTCATTACTAAATTTTAGTAACTCTATAGACAATTACATATCATTTCATTTAATTTTAAAAGCAGTCCCATATGTTATTCACACTAACCTCCATGAGGTTGCTGAAGCTCAGAAACATTAGGCAATTTTCCCACATTCATGCAGTAAACCAGCATGGCAAGTCTAGGGACTTAGTCCAACTTTCATGTTCTTAGTCACTTCTTTAGAATTCTTTACCTAAGATTTTCAGAAAGAGAGGTTGAAAGCAGTTATTCAAAAAGTACCACTTTCTGAATATACCTGTGTATAAATCAGCAATTCATGTTCCCAGGAAGTGGATGTCACCAAAAGAAATGCATAACATATAATTCCTGAATTGGTAAACTGGACCTATCAGATATCCTTGATGCTATCATATTTTAAGTTCCAGCACTTTTTTAATTGAATTTTATTGTGTAAACGAAAGTCAAAGAAAACTTCACATTTTCTAGGCAGAGTATTTCCTGTACTTTTGAAAACTTCTCCAATATAAGAGGCATTTATTCATCTGATTATTGTCTTGGTAAACAGCATGTGGTGACACTTTAACTACAATTTGCATTGTAGTTGCAACTAATTATGAGACAAAATATCCCAAGAATATCTCACTACCATTAAAACGCAGCACTAAAAATAAAATCTCTGTTTCCTCACCTGTAAAAAAGATTACAGGACAGTTTTCATCAAGTTTTTATAAAGTGTATAGACTTAAAATGGTTCCAGACATGTCATAGATACTCAATGTTTGCCATTCCATGATAGCTAGAGCTAATTAAGAGGAAGGCAAGAAGTATGCAGAAGCCCCCTGCCAAAAAAAAAAAAAAAAAAAAAAAAGCTGCAGGACATAAGCTTATGAAAGAGAAATGCATTTCATCAGAGGATAACCTACTTAATTCTTGTATGACAATAACCAAGTGCTCTACAGGACCTAGAAGTGGATGATATTTCCAACAAAATGGCTGTTTCATAGTATCATTGAAACATATCCAAAAAAAAATGTCATCTCAAACTCAAGTGTCTCAAAGGATAACTCACATTTTCTCCCCTCAAACATCTCCTGTTTACTTCCATTTCTCAAAAAGTATGATGCCCAAACCGTTCCTTGTGTTGTCACCACTTAGAGTGAATTAAATAGTATCCCCCCAAATTCATGTGACCTTATTGGAAATAAGGTTTTTGCAAATATAATTAATTAAAATGATAACAGACTGGATTAGCATGAACCTTAAATCCCATGGATGCTATCCTCAGAAGAAAAGACGACATATGGAAAGAAGGTCATGTGAAAAGGGATGTATAGGTTGGAACGATGCAGCTACAAACCAAGGCAGTGGCAAGGAAGGAATCTTTCCTAGAAACTCCAGAGGGAGCATGGCCCTGCCCACATCCTGATTTCAAACATTAGCCTCTTCAGCTGTGAAGGAATATTTCTCTGTTGTCTTAACCCAACAAGTTTATGATACCTTGTTATGGCAACCCTAGGAAATGCATTGCTGAACAACAGAGATACATTCTGAGAAATTCATCATTAGGTTATTTTTGTCATTGTATTGAAACAGAGCTATGTGGGAACTATAGCACGGCCAAGGACAGTGCCCAATAGAGGACAGGTCACCATCTGTGAGTTCTCATGCATGCACAGAACTGCAAGATTACTCAGGTTCAAGGAACAGTGACAACAGATTTATTTAACAAACAGGGATAGCAAAGAGTTTTTAAGGCCACCAGTGGCCAGATACCTCACCCCAGACAGAATGCACAGTGGCTAAAAGCACCCAATAAAAGACTACTCATCCAAGATGTCCCACCAACAAGGGCCTGGAGCACGTGGCAGCTGGCAAGCAGTGGGCCAGGATCCAACTCGTCACAGCTGGAGGTGCGCAAAGGCAGGGCCGCTGAGATGACGCTGCAGCAGCCACAGCAGCAGTCTGAAGGTCAGGACAGACAGCACCGGAGGCAGCAGCACAAGGAAGCGATGCTGGATGATTAACAACTCCCAGAGGTGACCCGGAAACAGAGCGCCAGTCACCTGTCAACAGTGCAGGGCAGCACTGGCCAGCAGCAGCAGTCACTGGGAGGCAGTGGTGTCAGAAAGACCATGTTAACAGCAATTTGTGAGTCACTCTGAGAATCCAGGCCCAGGGCCTTTGGAGCTCCTTTCAAGTGGTGGTAGAGGCAGGCCAGAGGAAGGTGTGACCAGCCGGCCTCTGTGAAGCTCTTTGGCTTCTCCGCGAAGCTTTTCACCTTCTGCTCTTTCTTCGGAAGTAGGCTGCTGGTCCTCCTTTCTTCTTCAGAGGTCAGGAACCAAGTGAGAGCAGGGCAGTCAATCTCTTCTTTCCTCAGAGGCAAGGAAAGCACCTCAGAGTCAGCGTCCATCTGTGTGTCTGAGCCCCAAGCTGGCTCCTACCCTATCTGGAGCATTTTCAATCCTATGGTTGATTGGACCATTTACCAATCAGCTCATAGCTCACACCTGATCGGTCCTTTCTATGATCCAGACACCAAATCCACAGGCCTCTCTACCCCCCACAGCTGGAGGCAGCCACAGCCTGGAGCTGGCCCAGTGGGGCACCACACTTCCCCCTGCAGCTCCGAACAGGGGCTGTGTGCCCCGGGGTGTTGTGGTAGGGGGCCCACTGCTGCCCATCATTACTGCTGGCCTCTGTCTGCAGCCTGAGCCCGTTTGGGGCCACTGGCGCGGGCAGTAATATGCCCACCACCCGCTGCGACTTGTATTGCCCGCAAGCAGCTTCTGGGGTCAGGCAGAAAACTGCCAGCACTTTTCCACCAGCTCCCACTCTTGTTTCAGTATGAATGTCACAATGTAATGACAAAAATCTAGATGGTATAGCCGCCTGAACAGCTAGACCACAGAATATAACCTATTACTCTTAGGCAACAAGCCCATGTAGCACGTGACGTACTGAACAATGCAGGCAATTCTAACAGAATGGCAGTTTTTCTATCTAAGCATAGTTAGACATAGAAAAGGTTTAGTCAAATGTGGCACAAAAGATAAAAAAAAAATTGCACATCTGCATTAAGCTCTTACTGCAAGTGGAGCTTGTAGGACTAGAAGCTGCCCTGGTGAGCAGGTGGGTGAGTGGTAAGAGAATGTGAAGGCCGAGGACACTACCAACATTACTGGAGATTTTATAAACACTGTATACTTAGGTCACACAAAATTTATTTCAAAAACCCTTTTTCATTAATAAGCTAAATTTAGCTTACTGTAATTTTTTTTACTTTGTTTTTTTAATTTTTTTAACTTTTTGACTCATTTGGAATAACACTTAGCTTAAAACACAAACCTATAAAAGGGTAAAAAAACATTTTCTTTCTTTATATCTATATTTTATAAGTCCCTTTTATTAGGGTTTTTTTTTAACCTTTTTTAATTAAAAACTCAGACTCAAATACACATACTAGCCCAGGCCCTCAAAGGCTCATGATCAATGTCTCTATCTCCCGCCTCCATATCGCTTCCCTTTTGGGGGTTTTCAGGAACAATCACCTGCATGGAGCTGTCATCTTCTATGATGGCAATGCCTTCTTCTGGAAGCATCCTGAAAGACCTGCATGAGGCTTTTCTTGATAGGTGCTGCTCTTTTCAGAAACATGTCCATGTTTGTTTGCTTGGATTATTTCTTTCCTTGCTCATATATTTGCTTATGAACAAATAATGTAACATGGGCATGACTCTATCTCTAATGGAAATCTTTTCATATTGGGGTCTATGTTTTCAAACTTTTTGAGGAAGCTTATTAAGGTCTACAAAAGCTTCTGCTAGCCCTTTTCCTGGGAACTTTCTCTCAGGTTCTTCTTGTTCTCCTGCAATTTGCTTTTCCCTTGCCTCTTCTTCAGGTACATGTTTCTGTCTCAGTTTCAGCAATTCTTCATTAGTCAATTATTCAGGAACTGCCTCTAAGAGCTCCCAAATGCAATTCTCAGCCACACCCGGGCTAAAACTATTTGCCATCTTAACCACAGTTTGCTAACTTTTGCAACCTGAAGCCATAGGTAAACCTCCCAAGTATCTTCTTAGAGATACCACTCCTTGGTGACATTACCTCAAGTTCAAGCGAGGTTTTGATGCACTCACAAATGTTGTGATCCTTCCAGAATCACTTCAGTGTCTCTCAATGTCTCCTTCAGTTGCAGCAAAGCATGGCCAAAGGTCCTCCTCAGGTGGTAGACTTAAAAGCTGCTGTGACTCCTTGATGTACTGGTTGCTTCAAAGGGTGCTGTGTGGAGGAAGATGCACCACACTGATATTAGAATGAAGATTACCAATACAAGAAGAATGTTCAGAAGCATTTTCAACAATAAGCAAATCTGGAAAGGTATGTTGTTTTCCAAACAGTAGTTGCCATTTCACTGGCACAGTCATTCAGGAAGGCATCTTGGAAGAGGAGAGGGTAATCTACAGCTTTTTATTGCTCCTGTAGGACACCAGCAGAGTGTGCTTACTGACATGCTTGCAGACCTTGGGGTTCTCATTGTACCAGAGCATAAGGGTTTTAATCTGTATCCTCCAATCCTACCCCCCAGTGAAACTGTTATCCTTCCTCATAAGTCTTGAAATCTGGCACTGACTTGGCCTCTTTAGAGACAAAAGTCATCTCAGGCATTGTTTCCAGGGATGCTTTTATTCATCTTGACGATTTTCTCTAGCAAGTAATCTTTCTGCACGCTCAGCTATCTAAAGTTTCCAAAAATTTTCAGCTGCCTTTACATCAGCACTCCTAAATTCACCGCTCATTTTTATGTCATGTGATGAATAACAATTATTAAATTGTTTAAACCACCCAGAGCTAGCCATAAATTCAACATTGTCATGAGGTCTAATCTTTTTAACCAGCATTGCAAACAAATATTTGCTTGACGGTACCGAGAGAAGTATCTTTCTATGTCTGGTGTTCCGCCACGTCACTAGAAGTTTCTCCTTATCAGATATAAGGCCTTCTTGAATTTGTGTTAGTCCCATTCAGTGGAGCAGATCCCTTAACAGCTGCCATCACTATCCTTGTTCAAGTTTGTAGCTATTGTGGAATGGAATATGCCTGACGTTCAAGCAATAAGCATCATTGATTTTCCATGCCTGTAGTCCTTAATCACTTCTAAATTTGTTTTCAGGTCAATCACTCAATGAGGCCTCTTTACTGGCAACTTAGCAATGGCTTTTGTCCACTTTGGGGATTATGACAAATAAAACAACACGAGATAGAAATAAGCCCCTGGGGAAATGATGCTATCAAAAGACAGAGCAAACAGGAGATTATGAGGCTGCTGTGCAAAATGCTGTGACAACAGGATGCTCACATCAGTAGGTCACAGGAATCTGGGGAACTGCCATTGTACATGTGGCCCTTGGTTGACTGCATAGTCACGCCCATGGCTGCTCTTTCTAAATATGCTGTTCTACCCAAGCAAATTCGTCATTCGCCTTTCCCATCCTAACTCATGGACTCCTCTTGATTGCATTAGTTGCTTCTCTTCCCACCAGATAAATGTATGAATTAATTTCTCATGACTTAGTAACAAGACACCCGCTCTTTATGGTAGAACTGTATCTTACAGGTGGTTAACCCCACAGAGTCCTGCACTTAGTAGGTGTTCAATGAAGTGCCAAAGCGACAAAGTCCAGTGCACAGGCTCTGAATAAGATTAACAGTACACAGTACACACTCTGAAACTAGACAGCTAGGGTTGAGAACTCAGCTTTGCCCACTGCATGTCCATCATGTTGAAAATTTGTGTAAAATGCATGTGTGTGTATGTGAAAATTATAATAATAACTGTAGTTATGATGTAATTTTGTTCTACAAGAGTGAGGAGTATTTTATCTGCTGTATTTGGCCAAATAAATTTTTTATTTATAGTACATATAGATTGATATCATGCAATTTGATAGTCATGTTTATAGAAAAACAATGAGAAAGTTGTGGGAAAATGCCCAAAAGGAAAGTATCAGAGAAATGAAATCATTTACACTAAATGAAGTGAATTAGGTGAATTAAATAATGAGGTTAATCATACATTTGATGAAAACTTGAGCTTAAATGCGGATAAGTCACTTAAGATATAAGAAAAAAATTATACATGTAAAAATTTATAAAACATAAAACTATGAAAGAAAGACAAAAAATGCTTGCTTTCAAAACTATTGGAAAGAAAAATTATATCTGCCTAGATATCTGGGGATGAGTAAGATATTTGTTCTATAAATCCTAAAATCCACTTGAATATATATTAATATGTTTGGTTTAAAAAAAGCTATCATCATAATTTTATTCCTGCTGCTTTCCCTCTGAGAGTGATGATTACAATCAATTCTTTAACCTTTTTAATTACAGGAAAATGGGCAGCTTAATTACACATCATGGGGTAAAGTACAGTGGAAAAGCAGCTGCAGTGGTTAGAATTCAGGTAAAAGAGCAACAGAGGCATTGTAAAGAGAAACAATACTCATCAAACCAAATAAGTAAGTTATAAGAAAAAGCAATCAGAAAGGTAGAGAGGGAAAATATCCATCTATATTTGTTTGATTTGATTTTTTAATTAATTAACAAATGAGAAAGATTCAACATATCTCAAAACCTGTCAACAAAATTTTAGCTTAAAATAATACTCCTTGTTAGAAAGGAAATATTTTGACAACAGGGATAGTGTGATATTACCTGTCATATTTTCATCTTCTACTGCAACCCTTCAAACTTTTGCTGCAAACAAAGAAAATTCAGGTATATGGTAGCCATATCCAACCTGAACCCAGGAACAAAGCATGAAACTCTCAATGTGGAGAAGCTCAGAATTTCACTCATTGTGCAGCTCTTGCATCTGTCAACCAAGCAAAGTGTGACATTCATTCATGCCTTTGTAAGTAATTACTGCAAATCCAGTATGTGCCAATCACAGCACTAAATGCTTGGGATGTGTGCACGTGTGGAAGGGCCTTGGGTATGAGCACAAGGCATTCGTCTATAACAAAAGTGATGACTGAGTTGATGGTACAAACACACATAGGCTGGCTGACTGGTCGGTGTAGAGATAAGAAAGTTCTCTTCAACTTGCTTCTATTTGCTAAGTGAAATAGGAAGCCAACTCATCAGCTGAGAGAATGAGAGGAGGAAGTACTGGCAATTTGAGAAAAGAGATCTTGGGAAATTATCATCTCAGAGAGTGGGAAAGTAAAGGACTTGGATGTCAAGTCCAAGGTCAGACTGTCCCAAAGGCCCATGTAGTCAGGAGTTAATGGGAAATCACTCAGCAAATCTGGGTACTTTCTGCCAATCACATTAAGTTGTTCAGGGGCAGACACAGAGTGCCAGATTTAACCAGAATTTCAGCTTTAACAGGCAAGTATCACAGAAGGAGAAAACATCAGTTCTTATATAATAGAAGTGTCTCTTAAATGGAAAGGGGTAGCTCCAACACTACATAAAAATGCACTCAAAGAATATTTTATGAAATGTTTAATTTAGCTCATTAAATTTATTAACCACTTATTAAAATCAATTTATTTCTATTATTAGATACTGGCTTATAACTAACATTTTAGATAGATAGATAGATAGATAGATAGATAGATAGATAGACAGATAGACAGACAGAGCGAGCCTAGCATTTCTGGTTTAAGAGGGAACTTTGTGTGTGTGTGTGTGTGTGTGTGTGTGTGTATTTGTATACACTTAGTATACCACATATATATGGTACACTTAATAAACCATTTGACAAGGAAGTTAAGGTCAAGAAGAAATAAGATTCTACTTGAAAATCAAACAGGAATTTGGGAACAAAGGGAAGAGCAGAGATGAGCCGAATGGCAGGAGCCTGTAGAAACAGTACTGTTTTATAGAAAAAGTAATAAAATTGTTCAAATCCTATGTGATTCAGGAACACACAAGAGAGGGAAAGCTGATCTCTTATCAAAGTCCACACAAGGGGAATCCAAACCAAAAGGGAATTGGCTAATTTACAAAAACCTTGGCTACACCAATGGTCTTTGGCAATTTATGTTAATATTATGTAGATTAACACCTAGGAGGACATTGTTTTCCCGGGAGTCACATATTTAACATTTTTGAGACTCTGTTTTTCTACCCACAAATGAATATTAAACTAAATTAGATCTAGGTCCACTTTCAGTTCGAACATATTGTGAGACTACGGTTTTCCAGGAAAAGGTCCAGTAAATTAACCTCTGCCCCCTTAACCTCTACCTAAAAGCAGCAAACTAAATATAACCCAACTTGAGTTTATTGCTACATCCTTATGCTCCCTGTTCCCACTGGGATGTATGTCCTAATGGGGAAAGGGCAATCTTCCAGCTCTCCCCATAAGCTTGTTTAAAGTGATTATCACTGAGTGAAAATGGCAGCAGGAAGCGATCACATGAATGGGGCTCTCAAAACCAGAACTCCCTGAACAGTCACATGGCAAGGACACAACTCTCTGCCCTAACCAGTCATTTTCTGCCTATAAGGATGATTTTCAAGCCTCGAGAACTAAATAAATATGAGGACAATGTTTTAAAAGGTTAATTGTATGTTACAGGAGTAAACATTATATCCCTGGCTCTTTATTTATCTTGGAATTTTAAAACCACTTCTTGAAAATGTGAAACTACATATTTTCCATTACTAATTAACAAAGGAGTTGATTAAAAACTATACACTTCATCTCTTAGATGTAGTATCTGGGTGGAGGATTTAAGAATTAAGATAGTTTCCAGGTGAAATGAAACAGACTCTTTAAGGAGAGGAATCTTACACAGTTAAAATATTTACAACACTTTTATCAAGACATTAAAACAGAAGCAGATGCTTCTCTCTAATTCTAAATTATTAGTTACACATGGTCTAAAGCATTGCAGAAAACACAATAATAATGGATGATAGAAAAAGGACAGAGCAGTTTTCTCTTAGCGCTGGATACAGAACAGATCCCAAATATTTTTGAAGTTAAACTTACTGCAGATGGGACAATCCTAAATGTGTTACAAAATAAATATCACCCTAGGGAGAAAACAGAAAGCACATTTTTTTAACAAAATATCGATATTAGGGGGGATGGTATAACAGATATTCCTATTAAGTATGACTTCTTTAAAGCATCAATAACTAAAAACTTTCCTGGTCACATGTTTATAGTACTTATACTAAAAAGCCTGTTCTAAATCTGTTTTGTGGGTTTGGGCAAAGGAACAGCCTATAGCCGTGACTGGATTGAGTCAGGACAGGTCTAAACACTTCACCTCATGCTCATTATCCATGCAGCACGAACTGGACAGCTGTTCTATGCCGGGCACTGTGCTAAAGAGAGGGGATAAAAAGACAGAGCTCTGTGCCTTGTGTCACTCAGTACAGCTCATGTGAGACAACAAAGTGATTTCTCATCACATTCACTATGGTCAGGAAAGCAGCAGCAGAAGTGAATTGAGAATTCACAGAAATCTTGGGCACACCAATAGTCTCTCCACAAAGAATGAAATAGCAATTTGAGGAATTAATCATCCAGTGGAGAAACTAGCTGCAGATAGGGGGGGAAAAAAGCACACAGCAATGTGATAAGGATTTTATAAAGCACACAGGGGCAGAGACAAAGCAATTAGTGTTAATGAAGCTGTATACAACTTCACCAAGAAGGAAGTGACACTCCTATATCCATGGCTCCACCATGTACAACAGCCAAACTATGGAAGCAACCTCAGTGCCCAAAGACATAGATGGATGGTATATCTATACACTACGGAATACTATTCAGCTCTAAAAAGAGATGCAATCTCGCCATTTGTGACAACATGGATGTAACAGGAGGGATAATGCTAAGCGAAATCAATCAGAAAGAGAAAGACACACATCACTTGGCTTCACTTACACGTGGAAGATAGTCAAAACAAAGGGTCAATTAAAACCAATCCAGCAACAAACCACAGACACCTGACTACTGAGGTTACCAGAGTGGGGGAGAAGTGTGGAAGGGGCCCAATGGACTATAGGGGAGGACTCCAGGTGCTTTGCTGGTGAGTGTTGATGGTGCCATGCATCGAAAGAGGTGTGATCCTGTACCTCTGAATCACTGACAGTGTTATGAACTAATGTCACCTCAGTTAATAAAAAAAGTATATTTGGACGAGGAGAAAAAAAAACATTCAAGAAAAAGCAGACTGCATGACATGTAAAAATACAGCTTGAAAGACAAGGAGAGCATCTACCTCATACAACCTTCCAAAGCCATAATTTACCTGTTTAAAGTGAAGCAATAGGAGAAAAGAAAAAGATTTGACATGCACATGCCATTTCATATATATATATTCAATATTATACAGAATTTATAAAGACTGCTTAAGGTGGTTATTGCTCTGTTCTTGAAAATAACTGCACATTCAACCTCTGCATGATTAAGTTTTGTTCTAGAGACTAAGTGAAAAAAAAATTTTCAAAACACAAATACCACTATTTTCTGATTTAAAAGACAAGAAGAAATATTTATTACAAAAAAAATCAGCTAAGAAAATATAAAGAATGAATTTAAAATCCCACTTACAAAAACAAAAACAATTTACATTTTGGTATACAATGTTTTAGTATTTGTGAGTGTGTGCGTGCATGCCTGAATGTAGCCTCAGCTTATACCAAAACAAAACAAAACAAAACAAAACCATGCCATATGGAGTAACTGATAGATGTCGAGAAAGGTAGTCTCAGGTGCAAGCCTCACTCAACTGCATAATAATGGCCCTTGGGCCTGGAACACTTCCTTACCAAGAAATCAAGAGCCCACATGGCCTGAATTGGACCTGTCACTTTATATGGGAATATCTTTTTCTATTGCAAGTTCAACACAGGCTTCCTTGATCTTTTTAAGTGTTGCGTTAGATGGTACCTAGCCAGTGCAGGGATGAAGTTCTTTTCTTGGGGCACAAGAAGGATGCCTGTATGTAAATTGCCCTGCTTCAGTGCTTTGGAGAGCCTAACTGGCCTTAAAGGACTGTCATCCACAAGGAAGCTGACCTTCCTGTCTCTTCTCTATATAAGTAATAGTCATCACTCCATCTAGTATATGACTGTTGTGTTTTCCTTGCTGACTCCAATACTATGACAAAATGGATTAAGTATTTGGACTTTTATTCCTGCTGGTCAGCATAGTGATGATCGTGCTATCTTCTATGTAGCTGGGACCCTCCCGATTGGTATGCAGCATATGATGTTCTGCTCCAAACTGTGGAGCAGACGGGTGAGGTGGGGTCAGCTAATACCTTCTCTCCCCATAACATCTAAATAACATTGCCGCGAACCTTAACTCCATACCCTATGAATGAACTACATTCCCAGTTGTTCTCCAGAGAACTTTTGTCTCAAGGTTACAGCTTTTATACATTTTCTTCCATTTCTAATATCAAACTCAGACCCTTTTTTGGTTTCCACAAAAAAGATCCCTTCACACAAGCATCAGGGTGTACAGCAGACGTCACTGAAGATTTAGCAGTCAGATTTTTAAAAAGATTGTATCACAGCAATACCAGCATCAAAATTAAACATCAGACATCCTAATTCCTAACTTGACCTTGGGTAAACCCACTATTGGGGAATTTGCACTGGTTGTCAATTGTAAGCAATCCCTTTGTCACAACATCTCAACAGACTCGAGTCCTGTCACTCCCTTCACTCTCCTCTGCTTCTATGTTGTCATGTAATAAAATAAAATATTGTTTTGTTTTTTCCATTCATGTCACCAGTTCTCATTTTACATCCTAAGTGTTGTCACAAAGACAATTCATTTCTAAACAGGAAAATTGTGCAAACTATTAGAATATTTCTATTTCAATGTTAGGTTTAACTTCTTATCATGTCAAAATTAGATATAATATCATTCTTAAAGACTGCATAGTACTTCACAATTTTTTTAACTATATATTTTCTTTAATCTGCCCTTACTACAACTAACACCTCTGCACAAATATTGCAAGGGATGTTTTTAGATTTTTTGAAAAACAGATGAGAATTTTTACTTGCTAAGTTCTTATTCTAAAATTGATTAGGCAGAGGTTTGTTTCTTCAAATGAAATTATTCAGTTAGTCACATTTGCACAATGATTACAAAATGTTTATCTCCTTTTCCGTGCTCCCGTATTTAAGTTTGTTTATTGGCCCTTAGATCAGTCCAACTCCTGTGAAGTAATACTCAAATATCAAGATTCTATACTATCAATATATCCATTGAAACATTGGTGATACAAATTTCTGCAACTCTTGAATTCATTTTTTCTTTGAAAACACAAAAGTTCAATAACTGCACAGACATCTAAATATTAACCATTAAACTTGTCCAACTTAAGTGGAATCATTTCTATTCACAATGGTAAATTAACCTTAACTTTCAACCATTATTCATTACTATTTACATCAGGTTTGGTTTTTTCAGGGTCAAAGATGCAAATTTGTCTTCTTTTATTTTTTAAAAACAGAAATTTCAGGGCCAACTTTAGCATTTTTAGTAAATGTCCTGTGTTAGGATTATCCAGAGAAATGGAACCAATAGAAGGGATAGACAGATAGGTAATTAACAGATAAATAGAAAGATGTATAGATAGACAGATAGACAGATAGATGACCCTAAGTTCATCAGAAGTCATTATAGACTCTTGACTCTCCATATTTATTTTTGTTATTTGTTTAGGAGTATTTACTTTCCTCATTTTTCTTTGAACACAGAGTGTAAATTGAAAATAGTCAAAACTCATCACAGGTTATAAATACTAACTGCATTTTTTCTTTAATTCCAGTATGAAAACTTTAGCAAAAACTAAGACTTTATAGATTCAAGAAGTCTGTTTCTCTCTTCTATATTTTAGATAGCTGTTGAGCCTGACATCAATATTTTTCCAGTCTTCCAATTCTTTCTGATTTTGAAACATGCCTATTTCATAAAGAGGCTTTACAGGATAACTTTGAATCTGTTTTAAATCTTTGCAATTTTTGTAGACCAAATGTCTCAAATAAGTTTGCTAAAAACTGTTTATATAATTATGATTTTCCTAGTTACCACACCCAAAAAGTCAAAAGAAGCATCCTTTTGCCAATTATTCATAATTAGTTCCAGGATCAACAATAATCGCAAATCTAACATGGGCAAAATTGAATCAGTTTCTCCCTTCCTCATCCTTTCTCCTATTCCACTATTTCCACGTCTGTGAAATCCACCACCACTTACATTTTTGACCAAAACAGAAAAGTGGAAACTGCCCTGGATTCTTCCTCTCCCTTACCACCTTATTCAAGCATTCACTAACCAGGACATGCTGATTACACTGTTTCAAGTGTCTAAATATGCGCTCACTCGCTCGCTCGCTCTCATCCCACTAGTTTTCATATTCAAGCTCTCTCGCTCTCTTTTTCCTTACTGGTCTGGCATTATCTTTTACTTGTATTTTAACACCCGTCACCGAGCCTTATAGCCACTAACACTTAGATACTTTCTCCATCCTATCCTTCATCCATCCACTACCCAAAAGCAAGAGCAATTTATAAAAAAAAAATCAGTAACAACAACAAAAAAAATGCAGTAAGATCACATACTTGTACTTAAAATTCTTGACTTATTCTCCATTTTCAACAGGATCAAGTCCAAATTTCTCAGAACAAAGAAAACTCCTCCATAACTTAGTCAATATAGCATTTTCAGTGTCAACATCCATTATTATCCATTTTTACTCTTAATCCACCATTATAGAAAAAATTGTGACTGGAGATCAGGAATAACGCCTTTATCCTTTAAGCCTTTAAAATATTCAACTGACTTCTTTTAGTAGCAAAAATTTTAAAGGTTTGTATCAGTGAAGTTTTGCAAACCCAGCCCTTTATTTTACAAGGAATACAGCCTTAAGAAATAGATTTTGTATTACTTCTTTCTCATTATATTTATTTAGTAATGTTTCATACCTTAAATTATTTCAAAAGTCAGAAAGTGTTATTTCTTTTATCATAGGCTAATAGATACTATTTTATTGGGCATTGTCTCCCCCAGGAAAAGATTTTAAATGAAAGACACATATGGAATGGGAGGAAATATTTGCTCATAATGTACCTGACAAAGAACTGATATTCAAAATATATAAAGAACATATGAAACTCAACAATGAGTCCAATCAAAATAAGGTCTAAAAGAGCTAATAGACACATCTCCAAAGACATAAAAATTGCCATCAGGCACATGAAAAAAATGCTTATCATCACTTATGATCAGGGTAATGCAAATCAAAACAATAATGAGATACCATCTCATACTCTTGAGAATAGAGCTGATATAAAAAAGACCAGTAACAACAAGTACTGGCAAGGATGTGGGGGAAAGGAACCCCTTTTTGATGGGAATGTAGACAGGCCCAACCCCTTTTGTAAACAGTATAGAGGTTTCTCAAAATATTAAAAATATAGCTACTACATGGCCCAGAAATTTCACTCTTAGGTATTTACCTGAGTTATGTAACAACACTAATTTGAAGTGAATATAAACTCTTTAGATTGTTGCAGTCCTATTTACAATAGCTAAATTATGGAAACAACCTAAGTGCCCAAGTATAGAAGAGTGGATTAGAAAAACACAATCTACATATACAATGAAATACTACTCAGCTATAAAAGAAGATGAACTGTCACTATTTGCAACAACATGGATGCAACTGGAGAAGATAATGCTAAGCAAAGTAAGTCAAGAGGAGAAAGACAAATACCATATAATTTCACTTACATAAGGAATACAGAGAAGCAAAACAAAGGGTCAGATAAAGCCAAACCAATAAAAAACAAAACAAAACAAAAAAAAAAACCTTGACATCCTACTAAAAACCTGAGGCAATGAGAAGGAAAGGATGGTGAGGTGGGAGTTGTGGAGGGAGAAGGTCCAATGGAAGATGGTGGAGGATTATTAGGGCACTGGTGGTGGGCCTGGTGTGAAAACACATTTGTACAGGTTTCAATTTATAATCCCCAAAGCAGACATAATAATGTAAATCCACTTGTACTG
Source organism: Scalopus aquaticus (assembly GCA_004024925.1). Taxonomy (NCBI): domain Eukaryota; kingdom Metazoa; phylum Chordata; class Mammalia; order Eulipotyphla; family Talpidae; genus Scalopus; species Scalopus aquaticus. The sequence goes on along the minus strand of PVIJ01000687.1, from coordinate 98,849 downwards.
AACAAATCTAATTAGAAGATAAACAAATAACCATAAAACTCCTAGAAGAAAAATAGGTAGTAAGCTCCATGAAAATGTTTTGACAATAATTTTTTGGATTTGACACCAAAATAAAAGGCAACAAAAGCAAAAATTACAAGTGGGATTTTACCAAGAGACTAAGATGTCTCTGTCCAACAAATGAAATCAACAAAATGAATGGCATCCCAAAATGAATGGGAGAAAATATTTGTATACTACATCTCCAATAAGGGGTTAATATCTAAAATATACAGGGATGTTATAAAACTTATTAACGTTATGTAATAATAATCCAAATAAAAAATGGGCAAAGGACCTAAATAGACATATTTCAAAGAAGGTCAAATGTCCAACAGGTACATTAAAAGGTGTTCAAATCATTAATCATCAGGAAAATGCAAATGAAAACTACAATGCAATACCATTTTCCACTTGTTAGGATGCCTATTATCAAAAAGACAAGAGATAACAAAATGCTGACAAAGATGTAGCATTAAGGGAAAGCTGGTAGACACTGGAAGGAATATAAACAGATTCTCTGGAAAACAGTATGAAGGTTTATCAAAAAATTAAAACTGAACTGCCCCATGATCTAGCAATCATACTTCTGAGAATATGCCTAAAGGAAATGAAATCATTATCTTGAAAAATATCTGTATTCCAATAATCCTTGCAGCATTATTCACAGTAGCCAATGCATGGAAATAAATTGTCCTTTGAGAGACCAATAAAGAATATGTGATTATACATGCATGTGTGTGCACACACAAAAAATGGAAGATTATTTACCTTAAAAGGGAAGAAATCCTGACATTGTGACAATAATGAGGCATCCAGAAGGCATTATACTAAGAGAAATAAGACAGAGAAAGATGAAAACTTCATATTACCACTTACATATGGAACTTAGCCCCCTCCCCAAAAAGTGAAATTCATAGAGTAGAATGGAGGTTGTCAGAGGCTGGAGGTAGAGGGAAGACACAGGCAGTGTTTGGCAAAGGATACAAACTTTTAGTAATCAGATGAATAATGTCTGAGAACCTAATGTATAACATGATAACTATCATTTATATGTGATATAACAGGAATTTCTTGAGAGTAGAACTTAAATGTTGTCACCCACCCACCCCCAAAAGTTAAATATATAAGGCAATGGATGTGTTCACTCTATTTTAGAAATTCTTTCAAGATATATACATAAATCAAATCATCACATGATAACATATTATAATTTCACTTGTCAAAAAAAATCATCTTGGAAATTTAGATATGAATTCCTGTTCTGCTTTAATCAGTGATTTTACATCCTATTTCTGGGCTCACGTTTTATTAATAATAATTCTTATAAAAATTTTGGGTTTTTTTAATTAATGGTTCTTTTCAAATCTAACAAGGAAAATTGGCATTCATCACCTTTTTTTTTAAAAATAAATAAAGTTCCCGAGTATCTAATATTGGGTTACTTTTGATAGATTAACCAAATATACTAAGATCTCTGGCCCTTTGATTGACTAGTTGTTACTCTGTGGCCTGGCTGTGTTTCTAACCTAGAATCCTGGCTGTCATACAGAATTGTGGGAGATACAACGCTATTTATTAATTGAATACGAAGCCAATATCCACAAAGATTTACCCCAATTGTACCAGCTAAGGTAGGTCATATGCTCACAAGTGAACCAGAAAGATGGAAGGCAAAGGTTGTTTAATAGGAGCTTTTCTAGACATCATGTTTCCCCAAACTGGCACTAAGAAAATAATCAATGAGAAGCCAGGAAAATGAACAAATAAAGTCTGCTCCTCTAATATTTCCTAAATTGACTGTAAGCAACCTGAGAGCAGATACTTGTCTAATTCACTATCTTATTTCCAGACCATGGTACACAGTATGTAATGCTATAGATCCTCCAAATTTGTTTCATTTTGTAGATATGCAAGTGTTTATGGCCAAATAGATAAATGGAATAATGAAGCTAATCATCACTATCCCTGGTAAAATGTTTTCAAAAAACTTGAGGACAAAAAGATGTGATAAATCATGTGTCATCGTTATAATTAACTGACCTTCTTGACTAATAAAAATATTCAAAATGATGTCTTTTTGATAAGTAAGTTTACACATAAGCAAATTTAGAGTTAATATCCTACTTCCATTTTTTTATGCAAGTTAATATTAGGTGAGGTCATGAGCCAGAATTCCACTTACATCTTACCTCATACAATTTCACTTGATTAGCAGCCAAATGTCCAATTAAACAAGATATGGGACCACACCTTAGAACAACCTATAAGTTAATCAGTTTCCTTACATGAGTAATATTAGTAGAAAACAGTCTGCTTTTGTGAAGAAGGAAGAATTGTATCTGAGGAAGATCAGCCATGTATTCTGGTTGATTTTTACTGTCATATGAGAATACACAATATAGGAATGAGAAATTGCACTTTCACTAGGGGATCAGACTTCTGTGAGATAACTGGATAATTGGCCAAACAAATTTCCCTGGGTCACATTCAGGCGCTCCACTACCCTCAAGTGACTTCAGAACAACAGGAACTACAGAAAATGCCTATGTGGTGAGGGTGACACTCTACTTGATTTCTCAATAAAACTAAGGCCTTCATAAACAGAGTGGTAACCTTCATATAAAACAAAGAGGTCACAACACTAGATTAGCAGATAATTGGTTTAGAAACAATATGTCAAGCTACTCATTTCAGTACATTATTTAAGCTGGTGGTACTCTGCCTGGGTAGCAGCAGTGGTGGAATTTAACCTAATATAAAATGGACATATAAAAGCACTTTTTTTGTTTTGTGGTTTTCCTTCTTGTTTTTTTTTTATTTTTTACATTGCTGTTCAGTTTGTACAATATTTGATTTCTCCCCTCAGGTGTAATCCCCATGAGTGAGCCATATCACATCAACCTGTGAACCGTCACCCTTGTGGGGAAATAATTCTCTTTAATTTTATTTTCAGTATAGCACGGAAACAGAAGACTTAAAGATTGAGTAAGTAAATTATAAAGTGAATTCTGAACACTAATAGTAAGAGTAGGTTTGACATCTAATAGTAAGAGCAGGTAGTAATTCCTGTCTGACGCACTGGCTTGGAAATTATCTCTGCGTGGGGCAAGTAGAATAGACATGATATGAATGTGGGGAGTTCACATTCCATTTCAACTACTTCGGTGTTCTCACGGTGTTAGGACTGTGGGCTTATGTCACATAATCAACACCTGTACAAAGTGTGATTCTGGGAGCTCTAAGGTAGACAGAGAGGTTACAGAGGTGTACAAGATCCCCAGAGAACCTTTGGCAAAGTGGGAAAACACTTCTCTGGCTTCACCCAAAGAAGGTGCTCCCTCCAGGGTTTAAACAGGTTGCTGATGAAATATTTTACATAGTCCTAAAACTATACTACCTTCCTCATTGAAAAGATATTCCACATTTAAAATTCATCTTCATGAACCACATTACCAAATGTTATTATCTCTATAATCATCCATATGTTAATAGTATTATTTATGCTTTTAGACTTGATCAAGCCCCCTCTCAGAATTAGAAAACAATGTAGAGCTCTAGCTGAGGGTGAAAGTAGGGCAAATTCTCACACTACTTTGATAACCAGAAGTAGCGAAGGCTTTAACTGAGAACAGGAGACAGGGATGAGAAGTCCCTCCGGCTTTGTGGGTTTTAAAGTCCTGACCAAACCCAGCCTCGATGTAAAATATCAGTGCTAGCGCTACTCACTGTGAAGATGGAGTAACTGCCTGATTTTACTCTCATACTCCTACTCAGTGGTGTGATTCCTCTTTCCCTTTCATTTCTTGACCTATGTCTCTGGCACTCACTGTTTTGGTGGAACTCAAACAGCTCATTCCCAGGGAAAGAGAACAAGTTGATTTTTATGACTCTTAAATTAATAGTCTTAAATTTTACCACTGATGCAACTTGATCTCCATTTCATCCATTTCACAGGTGGCAAATCAAGAAGCTAATCCTATGACTACATGAGAATGAAATAACCTGTTATTATTGGTAGACACGATACAGTATCATACACTTCAGAAAACTGGGATCTCTTGCATTTCACCCATGTTATTTCTATTCCTAAGAATAAGTGGATGGTTTCTTATATGTCAGTTTCATTCTTGCTACACATATAAATGTTCACTTAGTATTATGTATTATTTACAAGGTACCTATATTTAGCAAATACATAAAAACATTAAAATCCACAATAACCATACAGAGAAAAACAACATACTGCCCTATTTTATAATTCTGATTTCAAACATTATCCCTCTTGATGTGTATGAACATATCTTATATTGAATAAGAGTTGCAAGCTGCTGAATTGACTGGTAACTCAGTGTAAGAAAACATGTAAAATCATTCATTTGGTTAGAAACACCATGAAAAGCTTGCAATGAGTACTTAGTTTGAAGAATAATAAAGTCAACCATCTCTGTTAACAGTTGCATTTTAATTGTGTGTGTGTGTGTGTGTGTGTGTGTGTGTGTGTGTGTGTGTGTAATCAAGAAAATGAATGAAAGATTCATAAATCCTTGGAGAAAAACTAGAAGAACTGATAGTATTTGAAAAATTAAAACAATGAAACTAAGGTTTATAAATGAAAAGATTATGAAATACAGCTTCTGCCTGCCTGTGACTATACAAGTACCTCTCCTTTTCTTTCTTTTTTCCCTCATAAGCCTGTCTTTTTAAAATGTAAAAAGAATATATATATATATATACAATCTCTATGCATCTTCCCTATGTAACAGAATGAACAAGTATAGTTATGCCAAGTACATTGTCTTTTACTAAAGAATAAAACAGGCTATTTAAATGAATAGCATCAACATCATAAAGAAGTTCTACAGTGATCTGTTGCATGCCTTAATTTTAATTAAAAAAATGAATAGCATAGTTAAAGCAAAGAATCACCATTAATCTTTAAATCAAGAGGATTTACAATGAGATTATAATTAATTACATGCCAAAAAATATCTTATTGAACAGGGTTGTGACCTCAGTTACTTTCTTTAATCACTAAAACAATTCAATCTCCAAATAAGAATTTGGATCAATTCCAAATATATCCAATTAAGATTATCAATTTACTAAGAAGAGACAATAAGGCACAAAAATAAACCCTTTTGAAACTTTTTTTTTATTAATGTGTCTGCACCAATTTTTATTAGTATTTAGTTTGTAGGTCCCTGAAGAAAACAATCTTGACAATTAGGAGTCTCCTGTCCCCAAAATGCCTGGTGGCAAAAATTTCCATAAATAATCACGTTGATTTTCTGTTCTACTGATGATTTCATCAATTGTCACCTCCTAGAACCATTTGCAGCAGACCAAAGTCAAAGAATGTTATTCACATTATCTGGAAAAGATTCTAGAAGTGGCAAATTAACAGATTTTTTTCTCCTAAGAATTTGGAACAAGCCTTTAGAATGTTAATATATCCCTGCATCATGAGAATATAATTTTATTTCAGACAGCTTTGACTTTCAAGTTCCACAGCAACATCATAGAGGTATCCTAGACAACACCTCTATTCCCCACATATAATTTATCTCTCTGGATATCTACAGGCCAGTTACATAGTGATGATTCACACTGAAAAGAACAAAATCACTTCTGGCAAATTGTACAAATTTGAGTACAAATTTGCATTCTACTTACCACAGAGTGTTCTCAAAACTATTTTTTTCAAATTGTCTATTTTTTCCAGATGAAATGACAAGTGCTTCCTTAATATTCTAAGTGCTACGAAATGCTGAGTTGATTAGGAAAATTTCCAAGCAGCTCCTTTCAATGAAATTCAGAGAGAAACTAAAGCAAACCTTCTCTAAACAAGTCTGGGGGTAAGGAAACCAGGCTAGCTTTCTTAACTTTTATACTTGCTGATACATGTCATGTATCTTTGAGACTGCACCTGTTTTTTTGAAAATCGTTATTAATCTCCTCTACTAGTGGGAAAATGAATGTTTCCAGAGTTCCCTTCTGTGCACAGCACTTTCACAATGTACTTTCAGCTTCTCTCCATCATGCTGCCAAAATCACCTCTTTGATTTTAGCTTCAGCCTTGGCATTTATATCATCATAGAACTTTTGGACTTTTGGCATTCCTGAAGTTCATAATCAATGACAGATGTTTGATAAGTTATCAACATATCTTATCAGTTTAACAATGTCAGTGATAAAAATAAGACATATCATTTAGATTTGTCTTGTTCTAAAATTTTACGTTCATATATAGATAGAAGCATTTTAGCTACAAACTAAACTAAAAAAAAATAAAAATCTTTTGCTTTACATGTTGAAATTCTGTCCCTTAGCTGAAATGCAATTAAGTATTATTCTCAAAATTTACTGAAGAAATAATAATCAATGATAACAGCTGACAAATTAGTTTTAAAATGTTAAATTTTCTAAGGTTGAATAGAAAACTATACTGACAGTTATTATTTCTGATATTAATCAGAAGAGAGTATGTTAGATAAATTTAGGAAAAATACATTGTTTTGGAGACAAGAAAAGCTTATAAAATATAAATAATAATACAAAATGTATTAAGAGAGATTAGAAGAAAACTATTGGTCTGTTTGATCACTAAAAGTCACTATTAAAGTTATGAAAATAGGGAGGGTGATATAGGAATAGGGATCAGGTGACTGAAGCAGGATCTGAAAAGTTAAGGTCTGCAAGGAGAAAACCAAGATCAGGAAGAGTTATTAATGGCTTCAAAACGAGGGACTAGAATAAGGAGAAGCTGCAGCTTGCGTGCTCTATGATGGGGTCCTGCCATTTGCTGCATAAGAGCTAAGCAGACATTTAGTGTGAACAACCTTTAAAAGAATTAGAGTGCACAAAGAGGTAAGAGAAAAAGAAGATAATAGTTTCCAAATAGTCTCTCCCTCCCCGCCCCCAAATTCCTCATTTCTTCATGGGCAAAGGCCAAGCCAAACAGGATCAGCCCAAAGTGCAGCTAATGAAATCCAAAAAATTTCCACAAGTCCTAGGCAACTTCTGGCAGAGAAACACAAGAAAGGGGCTACAGGGACAGGCAAGTCTTGAAGAAAGTGAGCAAAATCAAAGTATAAATCAAGATAATGGCAACCATTATCAGCTCACCACATGTCTCTTCCAACTGTCTCTGCATGTCTTTCTACACGTGTCTCCTTCCCCGAAGTACTAGGATGCAAGTTGGGCTAAAGCAGCAAGAGTGATCTTTTTTAACCCACCTGCCTACCATGTTATACAGCTTCACCTGGCCACTCAGCTCAGCCCATCATTCCCAGCAGCTAATTAAGGCAGCTGCATGTTAAGTGGGGGCAGGGAACATGGTACCTTCTCTAACAAAGAGATCACAAAGCAGTCTGCAAAATCACTGTCTTAGCACCAAAATTTTTCAAGAACATGCCTTCCACTTCATGTCCATCTTCTACATCTCATGCAAATTACCTTCAACAGGAAATTAACCAGATCAGATTGCACAGGAGATTTTGAAAAGTATGGTTCTTATCCTTACAAGTTCATTCTATTAAGGTGATGTTTGCCTCTGGCATTGGACATTACTGCTCTTATCACTTCATCACTGAGCATTTGGCGAGAGATTGCAAGTTAGGGTGCATCTCTAAAATCATATCAACATGGGCCAACTAGATTTTTTTGATGCTTTATGTAAATGCCTCTTTAAAAAAAAAGTATTACTTCAAAATCACCATCACATAACACCTTCTCCCTGACCATACAGTAAGCTAGAGCACGCTATTTTAAAATAATTATCTTATAATTATGTATATATTATCACCTCTCTTAGTCTAAAGATGTCTCAATGGAAAGAACATCTGCTTTTGTCTCTTTTCCATCCCCAACAGAAGTCATGAATTAGCAACCTACAAGGCAGGACTGAAAGGCAGTCCACGAATACATATGGTTTGGTCGGCAGTGTGTGTCGTGTGAGTGTGTGTGTGTGTGTGTGTGTGTGTGTGTACGCGCACGTGTTTCCCACCAGTCTTTTAAAATCTACTCAAGGAATTGCATAATCGTTATCACAACCACATTTTAGAACAGTTTCATCACTCCCAAAAGAAATCTGTACTCATCAATAGATACTCCCCTCCCCTCTCCAATGGCCTTAGGCAACCAATAATCTATTTTCAGTCTCAGTAAACTTGACCAATCTGGCTATTTCATATAATGGAATCCTGCCATGTGAATTTCTCTGTTACCGACTTAAGCCTAATGTTTTCAAGATCCACCCATGTTGTCTCATATATCAGTATTTCATTCCTTTATATTGCAAAATAATATTCTTTTTATACATAGATCACATTTTATTTATCCATTTATCAGTTAATGGGCATTTGGTTTGTTTCCATTTTTGATTATCAATAATGCTGCTATGAGAATCTGTGTACAAATTCTTGTGTGGACATGTTTTCATTTCTCTCAGATATATACTTAGGAATGGAACAGCTGGGTCATATGGTAACTCTATGTTTAACATTTCAAGAAACTGTCAGAGGACTTTACAAAGTGGTTGTACCTGTTACATTCCTACCAACAGTGTGTGTGAGTTCCAGCTTCTCCAAATCCTCGCCAACTCTAGTTATTGCCTGACCTTTTTGATTCTAACTATCCCTGTGTGTGTGATTCTTACTGTGATTTTGATTTTCATTTCCCTAATAGTAATGTTAAGCATGTTTTCATGTGCTTATGGGCTATTTATATATCTTCTTTGGAAAAATGTCTATTCAGACCATTTGTCTAATTTTAAATTAGACTGTTCGGCTTTTCAATATTGAGTTGAATAATTCTTTATATATTCCGAATATAAGTTCTGAATATAGATACATGATTTGCAAGTAAATATTGTTTCCCATTCTGTGGGTTTTCCTATCGCTTTCGCATTGGCAACAAAACATTTTGATGATGGGGTCTCCCTGGTGGCACAACGGGTTAAGTCTGAGCACCACCACTGCAGAAGGAGTTCAATCCCCGGGCAGGGAGCTTCCCACATGGCACAGCAGACCTCTCCTGCCTCGCCTGCTGCTCCCCTCAGCAGTGTACTTCAGTAGATACACCTGTTCTGCTCCTCTGTCTCTGATGAATCCTCTCAACACCCCACACCTCTGGCCTACACCCCAATTTTTGTATGCGTAAATAAATAAATCTTTAAAAAAATTTTTTTGATGAGGTCCAATATGTTTTTTTCTCGGTCACACTTTTGGGGTCACATCTAAGAAAGCATTGCCTAATCCAAGAGCATAAAGATTTACACCTGTATTCTCTCCTGAGTTATAAAAGTTTTAACTCTTTCTTTCAGGCCAATGATCCATTTTAATTCACTTTTGTGTATGATATGTGATAGCAGTCTAAAGCCATTCCTTTTCATCCAGTTGTGCCAGCATCATTTGTTGAAAGACAAATTCCTTCCACCAATGCATTGTCTTACTTTGTATAAAGTCTTGAAATCAGAAGTGTCCTGAATTCTGTCTTTGCTATTCTTCTTAAGCAATGTTTGGGCTATGTTGAATCTCTTGCATTTCTATATGAATTTTAGGATTAATTTATCAATTTGCAAAGAAGTGAGCTGGAAGTGATAAAGGTACATGAACTGGTAAATCAATTTAGGGGGTACTACCATCTTAAGAATATCAAGCCCTCATACATTAATATATATATGATATCTTTCCATTATTTAGGACTTCTTTAATTTCTTGCAATAATGTTTCATAGCTCTCATGAACAAGTCTCAAACTTCTTTAGTTAAATTTATTTTTACATATTCTATTCTTTTTTATTGTATTACCAATGAAATTAATTTTTTAATTTCATCCATGTTGTCCATTATAAGTACATATAAATACAAGTGATTTTTGTATACTGACCTGCCATTCTGTAACTTTGCTGGAGACTCATTTATTTGTCCTAATAGTTTGAGTTTGTTTTAGCAACTTTCTTAGAATTTTCTGCATAAAATATTACCTTCTCTACAAATAGAGAATTTCAATTTTTTTCAATCTAGCTACCTTTTATTTATTTTGCTTATCTAATGACCCCGGCTAGGACCACCAATATAATGTTAAATGGAATGATGTACTGATTTAATATTTTTTTAATTCTCACATAAAAAATAGATGAAATTACATATATCTGTGAAAAAGTAGATCATCTGGAAAATAATGGACATTATAGGAGATGGATAGTGGTGGCCCAAGTAGGTAGGGCATGTACTTCATACCTAACCAAGTCCCCACAGTCTTTTATTGCAAAATACTTGTCCAACTTTACTAATCTATTCACTGCCTAATCCTGCAGGCATCTGAGCTTGTATATTCTTCCTGGTAAAGATTAAGAGGGCCTTCAGGGGCTCTGTGAAGCAGCTACATAGCACTATCAGTTCCTAGTTTAACTGGGGGCATGCCTGGGTAGGGGGGAAGGCATTTTTGAGATCTAACTGATGACTCTACTCACTGGAAAGTATCAGTTTCACTGTGTGAGCAGAATCCTGTTGGTGAGACTATAAATGAATATCATTTTCTTAAACAAGACATTATGGCAACCCTCACATTGCCTTTACTGTCCAGTTACCCAAACATGTGTTTGAAATTATTGCTTCATTCCTTGGGGATAGAACAAATTGTTCATTGTAGATTAGATAGTTAAAACACATTTATTTTACCTGAGTCACATCTTTATGGAAACTTTCCCAGGACTGAATTTGCAAGAATCCATGACTGGCATTTATCATAGTTATTAAGCATAATGAAATCCAAACCAATAGGAGTTCATCTACTCTATCAGTCTCAAGGGTTTCATTTCATATTCTGAGGGTCCAGGTTGTGAATACTGCTTGAAGCTGTGATCCAGTTACTATCAGTTAGAGATTCCAGTTAAAGGCAGTCAACAGAGTTTATTTCAAAGCCATTGTAGGTTCAATTAGTCAGTTTGTGCTTCATTTAAAATAAATTCTCTTCAAAACCATTTAACTTTAAATCTTTAATGATTTTACTCTCAAGAAAATAGTCAATGCTATTTTTAATAAAATTATTCTAAAATATATTATTAAAGAATTACACTTCAGAATGGGGGTTGGAAGAGGTGATTAACAGGCACAGTAATATAAAACATGTGATGATAGTTAGTATCGTTGTATGGTATGTTTGATAATCACTGAGAGTAGATCCTAGAGTTCTCATTAAGGAAAAATTTTTTTTTCCTTTTTTTTTTTGTACCTATATGAGATGGATGATAACTAAACTCTGTGTCAATCTTTTCACAATACATCTAAGTGGAATCATTATACTGTATACCTAAACAATGCTGCAGGTCAATGATATCTCAACACAACAGAGAAAAGGAATCAACATCATTGTTTAGGCATAATCCTATCAAGGGATGGAAACCCAAAAGTCTGAACCAGGCCAGTATTAGATATATTCCAAAGTAGGGTTTCTCAGTAGCAGCCCTGTTGACATTTGGGGCCAGAAGAGATGACAGCGAGGGGCTGTCCTGTTCATTGTGGATGCTGAGTAGCATCAGTGGCGTCTACCATTTAGATATCAGTAACACTCCCTGTCCAGTGTGACAACGAGAAATGTTTCAAGACATTGGCAAGTCCCTGAGGGTTCACAATCACCCACGGTAGAGAAACCTGTCTAAAGAAAGAATAATACCAAGATTATCACAGAAGAGAAATTAGATCATCTGATGAACAATGTCCACTTAAAAGGCCTTATTCTGAAAGAAATCCTACTGCAGCCACTTCCCAATAGGGCATGTGACTTGTCTAATCTAATATTTCCTTTCAAGTCCAATTTCATCTTCCACTAACACTAGTGGTTTGAACAGACTGGAGAAAGATGATGTAGTCCAGATCCTTGCCTCCTAGAGAATAAAGGGGCCTTAGGGAAAGTTAGAGAACACTGTCAAAGATATTTACAGTCATTTCATTTAATGAAAGTTATTCCCCATGCCAGAAGTTGTTCTCACACTTCATGTTAATGGGCAAGAAACTATGTATTCATTATGGGACCTACAACTGGGTACTACATAATGAATCTTTGCATTCATCCCACAGTTGCAGTTACTCACAGTGCTATATTAGGTGTCCAGCTTTGAACAATAGAGGAACAACCATAAGAGAAGATGAGAAGGTTGTCACATACTATCACTACCTGAAAGGACTAAATAATCAACTGAGAAATTATTCGAGCCTTTTCTTTCAGCCTCATCTAGCTAACCTCCACCCTCTACCGCTGTTCTGTGACAGATCCTGGCCTTCTGAAGAGGGTGTGTGTGTGTGTGAGTATTCCTATGAAGGTTGATTTTTTGTTCTGAAAGGAGTTTGCTATTCCATTATCTGAGCTGTGCTTGAATTGGCCCCACAGATCCTTTCACCTCACTGAGCTACCCTGACCATGCACTCATTTCAACTCTCCTCACCACTAAAGAGTAATTCCCTCGCTTTGTACCAATTTTTTGGTTTATGTTCTTGTGTATCAATGAGCATAGAGAGAACTCAAAAATGTAAAAAAAAAAGTGTTGTAAAATCAGAATCCAGCCCACATTCTAAGTTTATACGTTGAACAGTTAAACGTTTGCAGCTACCTGGAGTACTGTATTGAAAGGGTTCTCTGGCCAAATGAATTTTGGGTTCAATTCCATGGGAACTCAGAAGGGGTAGTCCTTATCACTGCAGGAGATAGGAGGGCTGGTCTTCCGAAAATATGACATTTCATAAAGTTCCAGTTCTCCAAGTATCACTAGGGAACACTCCAGGCAGAAGGAAATGCATTTGCAAAAAGTTCCAGTCAGTTCAAACAGTAATCCAAGGCATGTGGGTTGAAAGTAGACCAAGAATATTGTTGAAAATGGAGACCAGAAAATAAGAAATTAAAAGGAAAAACCCCAACTTTAAAATGTTTTCACTGTGGCAGCAGTATAAAGGATGAATGGAAGAGAGAACATTTTATTTTCTTTGTAATAACCATGTTACTCACCTTCTTAAACAGATACGCGTGGGGGGGATATTTTAATAGACTCTTAAGATCAGAATTTCAACAGCAACAAAACTGATAAAATTTCTCACATATAAGAGATAATCACACTAAACCTGCTTTACTGGCAAGAGTTAAGTGCAAGGATGGTGCTAATTAAGAACATGATGAAGATGGTAATATCTATTTGAATCCTTACTGTAAGCCAGTCACTGATTCTAAGCACTTTACTCTCAGCACTACAAAGTCATCTCATCTCTTGCTGCAAACCACAAAAAGGCTGAATTCTACCCACCTTTTAATATATGGTCTCTTTGCACGTGAATTTCCACTCTTCCTATCAAGGGGTTGCATCTATTCCTCCACTCTGTCAATCTGTGCTTGACCATCTGATTTGCTTTAGTAATTTAGGCAGTGGCCAACACAATGCAAGCAGAGGCTTAACATTGGACTTGCTCTCTTTGGCTGCCTGAGGACTCATGAAGACGCTTGAGCTAACTGTTGGATAGTAAGAGTCACACTGTCCCTCTGGCACATGATATCTACCCATCTCACAGACAACCACCAATGTGTAAAAATAAAATCCTATCCAACCAAGCTTCTCCAGATCAGAACTTCCTAACCAATTATAGATAGAATAAATGTTTACTGTATTAAGCCACTAAGTCTTAGGCAGTTTGTTACACAGCAGAACATACTGATAAACCTCACTGTATTTCAAGGATACAGATCTTAATATATTGCCATTTTATGAAAAAAATGAGAATTATGATGATTAAATAACTTGCTCATGGATAAAGAGCTAATAAATGAAAGAAAAAAAAAAGCCAGCATTTGAACCCACACTCTAGATTGATACATGTCTTGGTGTGTTTGGTCTGCTTAGCTGGAAGAATCTCTGCAGCGTTTTCTCAATTAAAGAAAGTAAGATTTTGATATTACTTGAAAAGAAAATTGGAATAAGGAAAACATAAGAGCAAGAAATCCTAGGAAAAAATAGTTTACCAGGCTTATCATAAAGGCAGGCATAAGAGCAGAATGACAACTGTATAGTATCTCACAGCCTATCAGTCAATACAAGACTCAGTAGTCTGTAGAGGCTTCTAGGTGGTCCATTTGCTAGTCCACAGATATATTACCATGTATGATATTACAACCTGGCATGGATGTATTTATTATATACCTCCATGAAATGCTATCAAGATTCCTCACGGTTCTTCATATTCACTTTCTTTCTTTTTCAGTTGGTAGTGGCAAGTCAGGGGGATTTATTACTATGTCATGTCCCTAGAGCCAAAATAGTAGAGACCCACTGCATCCAAGCATACAACAAAAGTCCTCCCCACCCCACCCCCAAATCCCAACCTGCTGGAACAGGAAGCAAGAACTTCCATGATAATTAAAAAGATAGCAGTAGGATTGTTGTAAAGCACAGGCACCACATAGAATGCAGAGTTATGCTGTAAAGGTAAAAAGGAGCAAATTTTGATTTATTGAGCTATAATTCCATTGAGGGTTTCTGGTGACTCCAGCTTCACACTTGCGGTTATAGTATTCCCAGAACCCCTCAATGGAGTGATTTCCTGAAATGCACAGCTGCCTCTTATTTATTTTATTAACTTTACATAAAAACCATGGGAGCACAGCTTTTACGGTATTTGACTATGATTGGCCTTCTTGTCTTTTCAAGTTTGGGATGGAAGGGGAAAAAAAAACATAAAATGCAATGAGAACACCATTTAAAAACTAAAACTTCCAAAAGAGTGATAAGTAGAATGACTTTTAGCTTAAGGTTATAATTTAGCAATGAAATTTCCTCAGACTAGTATAAGGTAATTGATTATATTTCAACACAGATCAAAATCCAGATTTTACACTACGCAAGGCAGTTGTATAATATGCAAACACCTAGTGTAAAAGACAGGAAAATTGCTGAACTAGGCGATAATCTTCTTATTAAAAGGAGGAAGATAATGTAATATATAATCTATTATGAGCCACTCTTAATTATTTCAAATGTCTAGCTTATAATCTAAAAGTTTTTAAAGATTATATTCTAAAAGTTTTTAAAGTAATCATTATTATTCTAAAGTTTCACTGCAAACACTACTATTTTTAAGATGTATTTTTAATTTATATTTTTAAGGTATAAATTATTATTATAGTATGATCCAGGACTCTAGACCTAAAACAAGCCACTAGAATGGAGATTTTAAGAAGAAAAATGTGTGTTAAAAATATGTAACTTTTCAGTAAACTAATGACATTTTTATCATTTTAGAATAAACTTGCATATTTTAATATATTCCTAAGAAAACTCTTTTGGACAATTGTTTTAACCATTCAGTATAATTATAAAATATTAAGTGCAAATAAACCCAATATAGTGTTAATGCCAAAGTATTTTCTTACTTAACTGAACAAGGGTATAATCAGAAATTCCTCGGAAAGTTCAACATATGGAGCATATAGGTCTTCAGTTATGCCAACATTTATTAGCTAAATAGAAATCACAAATCTTCTTTGAGGAAGTGAGCTCAGATGGCTGCAATTAATATTTCTCAGCCCCATAGAAGATACTATAACTTAATTCCCAGTATCTTACTTTCAAGGGCTAAAAACTCGCAAATTATGTCATTAGAAACAGCAATGGCTAACCAGAGGTTTGTTGTAATGTATTTTTGTTAGCTGAAACTAATTGGAGCCAAATGAGTAGAACAAAGTTACAAAGGCACAGAGAGAAATCCTGGGTCTTTAGGAACTGAAATAAATGAGGGTAATCAGCGGTGTATGCAGAATACACTGTGCTCAGTTAATATAAATAGGATAGCAATCAGCTGGGAAGAGCCACGGATCATGATAGGTTCTGGTGGGCAGCAGATGTCTTACTACACTGTATAAACACAAACAACATGTCAGACTGAACCAGATCAAATAACGGGAACCAGGAGCTCAAATGGAGGTCTTTGCAAATTTCTCTGCCGCAATTTTACAGAGCATGGTCTGGTCTCGATTGTCAATTTGTCTGTGGAAGGCAGTAGGAGGTAGGTAGGATGCACAAAGCATCTCTTTTCAAAGACAAAATATGTAGCTGAAGCAAGGTCAAGTTCTAACTATATTTGAACCATGGTAACAATTATTTTCACTCACATATCCATATAATATGCATAGGAATTACTTTAAACTATTGTTTTATGATAAGTTTTGATCTAAAATAGAATAATTTCTAAGAAGCCTCTCTTGCTATGTTGACATCCAGTTTTTAAGAGGTAAAAGTTACTGCTTGAATTTTGTTAGCAGAATATTTGAGGAAGATTCTCTTTTTATGAGTATTTTTGATGAGTTCTCTTCAAAATTTGCTAAGCCTAAACCCAAATTGTAAGCTATTCTGAGCACATCATATCTAGATTTGTCATAATTATACTGGAATTAGGACTTTTTCTTGAATTTTAAAAAATATGATGTAAAGATGCAAATCTATTGTCATAATTAAGCATGTAGTATTATCTTTTTTCAACAGCCACTGAAATAAAACAACAGAATTTCAAACAAGATCGTGTTGTTATAAAAGTCATGGTACAGTGAGAACCTTGCATTTGCACTATGACTTTTTTTTTAATATTTTTAAAAATTTTTTATTTACTTTTGCATAGAAGAACTGGGGTACAGCCCAGAGGTGTGGGGAGTGAGAGGATTCACCAGAGACAGAATAGGGAGCAAAACAGAGAGACACACTGAAACTTCCTGCCAAGGGGAGCAGCCAGCAAGACAGGGGAGGGCCATTGAGTCACACAGGCTACCTCTCTGGCCAGGGGTCGAACCCAGGCTGCACTAGTGATAGTTCATTGACACCCAATCCCTAGGCCACCAGGGAGGCCTGCACTTGACTTCTTATGTTGCCTTGATTGCCTCTCTGGGCATATTTCAGTTTATTCCCCCTAAGATGAGGAACTGTATTGGATAAGCTCTAAATTTTGTCTATCTCTCTGAGTCTGTATAAACTGAAAACTGTATGAAACCACTAATAATTCAGATAGAATGATCTTTTATTGCAAGAATATTTTAAGAATATTTCTGAGGCCTCTTAAGTTCTAATCATGAGTCATTAGAGGAAGTTGTATAGAAGAAGCCAAATTACTTACAATAATTATAGAAAAATTACTAAATACAGATAAGGTGAAAGAAGAAAATATAAACCATCCATAACCATAACTTCAAGATAGCAACATAAGATTTTAGCAAGTAGTAGGGAAGGAGGATGAAAAAATGGTGGAGGGAAGGTAGAGTGGAGGGAAAGAGACAGAAGGTGGGAGCGATAAAACTAATCCTGATGTAGCTAGTAAGATGTACATTTAGATATGGCACATCTAGACAAAAATGATGTAAGGTAATAGAAACTTAGCATATAATTCAGATTTTTTTAACTTGATTTGACCCTTCAAAATAAGTATTCGCTTAGGTTATTAAATGTTTTCCCACAAGCGACACAATTAAGGTCTGCTATACATATATACTATATAGAGAAATATTTCCTGTGTGTGTGAATGTAAATAATATGTATATGCATATATTGGTTTTTGTAATTTTACAATAAATACCCTGTGGCTAAATTTATATATATATTCCTAATTTTTAGGTTAAATCCCTAGACATAAAAAACACAATGGGAATGTTAAGCAAAAATTTAAGACTTACCAACAATTGATAATCAGCATTAATATTTTTTTAAGGCCTCAAGGCACAATTAGGATAAAGATATGTTGTCTCTAGTATGGAGGAAAGGGAGCAGAGGTTAAGCCTCTGGGCCTATCTTAACCTTAATGGTTTTAAGTTTAAAGGTTTGACTCCTGAAGAGAGATTTCAGGTTGGCCATGCTGAGGTGTGAGAAGTCAAGATCACAGACAGGGCAACTTAGCTGTCCTGTTTGACGTTCTCATCATTCAGTTTTGGACCGAAGTGAGACAGGGTAAGTAAAACAGGGCAACTGAGACAAATGTTAAATATTATTTTAGGTATTGATTATTTCCCTTAAGGAAGAAAGCAACAGAGAGAGAACACTGCAAGAATGTAGGCAGTCTTTCAATACATTCACAAAAGAAGCTATATTTTTGAATTTTACTTTTAAGGCTCCTTGCTCCCATTGTAAAATGAATAGCTTCTCAAACTCCACTAGTGAGTTTAGTGTTTCTTTGGAAGTTTGTGTGCATTTCAAAGAGCTACATTCAATGACATTTTTCTGATTTTTAAAAATCAAATATCAAGACATCTTCTGATTAGAGGGCCTGTCGATGGTTATGGCAATTTTGCACCACAAGGTTGAAAATGGAAATACAGAGGAAGGACACCACTTAACTGGGGATAATGTGCTGGGGATTCTGGCTTCTGGGTTCATAACGTTGAGGCGCTCCTTTCTCTCACATTCCACTAGATATCTGGGGTCTCAACTTTGATTTTCTTAGACTAATGGGTATCCTTGAGCATTGCAAATGAACAGTAAGAGGAAGTTCAGTTTTTTCTCCTTCTTCTGCCCCTCAAACCTAAATCTAAGTCATAAATCCTATTTCTTTGAGACAAATACAAATAAACTTTCCAAATTGAGAGTATGAACTTCCCTATGAGTAAGGCAGTGATGAATTTCAGTGGAAGCCAAACTTCCTAGGTAGCTCCATGAAAAAGGGGACAGAGGGGGAGGGGGAGGGAAGGGGGGAGGGGCAGAGGAG